>LUCM01005952.1:294265-395162 GCA_008360955.1 Fasciolopsis buskii
GAGGAGGAGGAGGAGTCTCTCAAGCGCAATGGATAACAGGGTGCAAATCAACGCTATTCATCCTACACTTCACTTAAAGATAAAGGATTCGCCATCTTCAAAAGTGACGCAAAATTAAATAGGCCATAGAATTCTTTGCCAATCGGTTATCGACCTTCTGTTCAACTGATCCGTCCACACATGAGCATTAGTAAAACTTGCCGACAATCTAGTCACTAACGATAACTGAGGGAATATATTCCTAAAAACGCTCCATACGTTACAACTCGAAAGGAGAAAGTACACCTCGTGTTGCCAGACTATGGTAAGCTGACCAGAACGCACTGTCGCAGCAGAGTCGGCGTAAGCCAACGCGATCCGCCTGGATTGTCCGAGCTTAAAAATATGCCACCATGACTGAGGTCAAAGGATTTGCCTGCTTTATTTTCCGATCATTCCCAGGATTGCGTGAATCGCCGCAATACCGAATTTCTGTACTTAATCAACGATCACCTGGTATGCCAAACTTAAGCTATTTTTGATGCATACAGTTTTTACTGTACATCAAGTGGTCTAAATTAGAAAAGGGAAAACCCGACGACCAACAAACATACCAAAGGCGGGAAAGTTTGCAGAGACATTTAGGTAAACACCAGCTCCTTGATTTCGCTCTTAGAAAGGGACAGGCTGTAAATGATGAGAAATAACGAAGGAAGAAGTGCTCCAAATTTCGGCACTTCGGCAAACAAAAAATAAAAGACAGAGTTTCCACACTATGAGATGAAAAACTGACATGGGTGACTGGCGATCTGGACACGCAGTCAGTGCTGAAAGATAATAGGAGTTGGAACAATTCAACCAACTGCAGATGAGCAAAACCTAAAATATTAGTGATAAAAGAAGGATGATGAAACAACCCCAGACCATTGGCAAGCTACTGTAGACAGTGTGTAAAGGAAGAGTTGCTGACCCGTTTGAGGGTCTTGCACAGAACTCGGTTAAACATTGACAAAGGAGACGTAAACGGCAGTTCACCATCGCCCGACTCCTTACTGCACCTGGACCAAAGCGACTTAGTGCGGTTACGTGTCACTCCAAAATTCAGGATCGTGGCCACCGGTCCCATTCCAACCGACGAACATCTCTTACACGCATGTCTCATGTTCCCCAATCATATAACAGAACTGAGCGCAATACGGCATAGTATGAACGACCTTTCAACTTCAGGAAAATATCAGGCCAACAACACAAGTGCTTTGGTCTAGCGCACGTTGCTCGAGCCTTCGATATACGTGTCCATCTCTACTGACATGCCCCCATAGTTCGACACGCAGCTACTAAGGTAAGTGAAACGGTTCTCAACCGTTAGCTCCTCTCCACCCAGTATCAAGTTCGGCACTGCTGTCGTCCAGTCTTGTAACACTTTGATGGTGCAAACCAGAAATCGAATATCCTACTCTACTTCCACTTTCGTTGGGGGATGATAAGACACCTCCCAAGGATTCGCAGCTTCGGACGTCGGACTAACTACATTTGCGTGTGGCCAGCTAAACTGCCCTCTTAAGTTTTCAGCTCAACAGCTGAGTCATTGTTCTCCATTTCTATCGTACACAACTTCACTAACCGAAGTTTTCTCCCCACCACCCGTGTCGTGTATAGGCAGTAACATTCGCTGACTGTTATCTAAAGCAGCCGCTTCCACCATCTATTCAACTTCCTTAACCCATCAGTTTTCGCGGTCAGTCTTAGGGCTTATCGTCAGCTGATGCTGCAACTGCCGACGCATCTTATTCCCTTCCTTGCAGTTAGGCAGCCGGAATTTTTGCTTCATTGGACTTAGCGACGCTTGCGAGATCCAGTGTTTTTGATGGACGCTAGATCTAGGACTGCAGGCGAAATCTGCTGCCAAATGCATCGCCTGCTTAATTTGATCCCACTGCTCGTCTACATTGCTGCTCGTCGAAGTTCTTAGTTCCTCAGATAGTTTCCGATCATAGCTGTTGAGAACAGCCGAATCACACGAACGTTCGACGACTAATCCGGTTTGTAGCCTGCGTCGATGGCCATTCAGTTGCAGCGAAAATCTCATTAATGCTAACGCATGGTCCGATTCTGAGTAGATGGTCCAGTACGATCTACAGTTCTGGACAGAACCGCGCCAACGGTAGCTAACTGTGATATGGTCAATCAGACTAAGAGTACCTGTCGAGTTAGAGCATCATGACTTTGTGCGACGCGAACTGTGTCGGAAATTCGTACTAGATAGGAATAAGTTATTGTCTGCAGAAAACCAAAGAAGTCTTTAACCGTTATTTATTTCTGAGCAGGCAAGGCGCACCGCCCACCTAAACAGGCTTCCGATGCACTCAATTTTCTAACTTGTGTATTACAATCACCTTCTACCAATATAATGTCAGAGCGTTCGTTCTTCCGAACAAAAGTGACGAGGTTATTGTAAAATTAGTCTTTTCGCATGCCAGTGCTACAGTCTGTCGGGTCGTATACCGAGATGACAAATAAACTGCGATTAACACCACTATCCTTCCGGACACCCACTGCTCCGTGCAGTCTCATGGCGCCCAAGCAACTGTTGACTGGGATCCAGTCTAAAAGGACTGCCCCAGCCCTCTCACTTGAGACTATCGTAATCAAGTCTAAAAGGACCAGTTTAGCCATCTCACTCCGTGTTGACCCACAGCTTGAGGTGCTTCTGTCTTCTGAAGTGTGCGGACATTTGGCGCAGTTGGCTCAATTAGTCTAATCGAATACTGAATTCGTGTTTTACTCACGCAGCAGACACCAATCGAAAGCGAGTTAAACACGCCTGTTTGCCAGACTGCATTAAAGTGCGCACACTGAAGGAACCAAGATTCAGAGGCTCATGAGGCTTGAGGAAGTACAAGCCAGCAGACTGGAAGCCACCTCCTACACTATTTGAGAATGAACCGTTGGGAGTATCGGGCGTGTTATCAGTGGGGACATTATGGGTAGGCAGAGCGGGTAAAGACATTGGATTGGAGACAGAAGAGACAGGTTGAATAAAGGAGAGGGAACTCTGAACAGCAGCATACTTATCACTGTCCACTCACCTCGACGCAGTGGTTAGCGCCATTTGTTAGGTGCAGGCAGTCGCCTCTGTGTAATTTAATCGTCCTATACCACCAAGTGGCTTGGATACGTAATGCGTGTGCCTGCCCCCCGTCAACCTTTTCGTGCTCTATTCGCTCACAAAGGACAAAGCTGGAGGACGCGGTGCGGTGGTGAGGCCGTGACTTAGCATAGGGCTATGAAGATGCTAGCTTCGGTTGGTGCTCTCGGCATTCCCCGTTGGGGACCGAGAAATGAGAATTGATTAAGACTTCGAGAGATGTGACTCAGAACCGAAGTCAATGGCGGCAATGTTCTATGGCTTGACTTTGGAGATCATCCTCCTTAATCACATCGAAACTAAAAACGAAAAGTCACAAAACGTGTATGGCAAGGACAAACAAAAAATGATTGCCTTATCGTCGTTTATTGTTTCTCCCCTTAATGTATTTTTGCAAAGTTCTATTTAGATCTTGTTGAGCTAGCAGCGTGCTTGTTCCTATACCGGTGTAAAACGTCTATATATTCCTGCTGAATGCGGATATTTTCAGAAGATAAAATGCCACGGGTCAATCGAACGGAGCATACATTTAACTGATTTTTCAGTTTCCTTTTTGAGAGTGATACAGAAATGTGATCAAAATGTCGCAGAGCTCAAGGGTGTTACTTGAGTTGTAACTGTATCTTCCTGAAATGTCTCCTCTAAATTTCTCAGTATGGTCGGGCTGAGTTGACTACTTGCCCAGAACGCCTCTCGAAATGCTCCCAAGTGACCAACGTCTCCAATAGCCTCTGCTGAGGAAGTCGCATAGTGCCTCCTCTGGTGGTTCTCCAATTAAAGTGGCAGGACGAGGGCGAACGTCCAGTGCCCTCCACTGTGTTGACTGAGCACTGACAGTCGGTCAAGGAGAATTGTTTAAACCCTGATTCCAAACCGACCGCAGACGGCGTACGGTTGTGCTCACCGGCGTCCTTGGTGAAGGGGCGTACTGAGCACCCAGGATGTCTAGTCCCATCCGAAGGGTGTATAAAGTGAACAGTCAGCCACCGGTTCCAGTGGGTTACGTGACTCTCGAATCATCCTGATCTCTCGCGGCTTAGACCACTTGGTAAAATGCTCCTGGTAGGGTTCTCCAAGGCAACCCTATACTTCGGCTTAGGTAACCGGCTAATGCCAATCCCGCAGAAAACTCATGGATCCCGATGGATGACCGATAATATGGCGATGGAGAATGGAAGAATTAGCGTGTTATGAGAACTCTACTCATTGTTTCTTCTTTCCTTTTATCCTACGCCATGATTCCGTCAGCATACAACGCATACTCAGATATGTGAAATATACATTACAGCAGAGTGAAGAAGCCGTAGTGTTTCTAGCTGTCAAAGCACCGGAAGATCCAAATTTACCATGGTGAGTTTCAGCGCAATGTACCTGAGAACCAGGCACCAAGTCGCCAAGTTCTAGAATCAAAATGAACTGGTCATTACATTTCAAGTGCTATAAAGTAGGACAATAAGATCTGGTCTGATCACAAGACTTGCGGCTTGGGCCAACGGGAGTCCAGCTCTATGCTCGGTCTAGCTGCAATATCCCGCCGTGCTTCCAATGCTGATCAGCATAGGAAGAACTCGAGTTATTTTATCCCAGGTCGACGGTAGAGTAGGGACCACTTTCGGGATTTTCAGAGGTTTACGATTATTAAAACGATGAAGGCATGAACAAGCACCAGCAAGGCAACAGAAATACCCACGCGGGAAATAGACACTTGAACTGCTATTCATCCTTCGATCGGTCGGATCCTGCGCAAAAAAGAACTTCAAATCCCTTGCAGTATTGGAAATCAAGGAAACTCACCGAAATCACACCGATCTAGACACTCGTTTGACCGTTACGGACACTTGTCTTATGCAAACTGAACTGAACTGAAAGGATTGTAGGAGGGGACCTTCTCAACGGTAGGGGAGACAGTGGGACAGCCTATGCATGTCGAGGTAGAAATTGGGAATTTCGGTAGATGGGAGCGGGTTTAAGAATAGGATGGGCGATAGAAACAATCAGACTCTGACTAAGATGCCCTAAAACTGGTTTACCGTGTCAAGGAAGCATATCAGATTCGGACCCCGATCCGGTGACAATCTGGAAAAAATCCGGTAAAAATTCGGTGAAATCCGGTGACGTCGGACACCGCATACGAAGAAATCCAAAAATGTTACCAGTACCAGGTGGAAAAAACATCGACAATCGGAAAACGGCGCGCTACTTAACGTTTCCATTTTGCTCTTTCCTTGTTCACAGTCACTACCGTGGGGTCGGGACTACTTCAACGTGCCCAGAAAAAAAATTTGGTTTCCAGGACCTCGTGCGTCCAGATTGGTATTGCTGACTGGTGTCCGCAGCTTCCGACGCTGCGGATGTTCTTTAGTTTTCGAAAGGTAGTGCAGGTGCGCTATCAAATCCAAAACACGTTGTGTTCACACCCAAGACGTAAGTAACCACTGCCCCACTTCTGCGTGTGGCCGCCCAACAAGCATTCAGTTTCATTAAACCCATCAACTTTATCACTACTGCCAACATGTTCTGGTAGTCGGATCCATAGTGGGACCAGCCTGTTGGTGAAGAACCTAGGCCTGATTTGAAGCCTTGTGCAATTGCGCTGCCCTCTGGTGCCTGTGTTTGTCATAAGAGCAAACAGTTCCTCACGTTTTATTCCCGAAATACCCTTTGCTATTTGAGCGTCCCAACCAGATAACCGAGGATACGCCGACGTCTGAGAGCAAACGCCAAGGTCATAGAGTCTTCCGGCAGCTTATTCCATGCGACCGGAAGGTTTATCTGACAGGCCTAAAAACGGAAACGAGAGAAGAACCAAAGTGGGATGAACCTAAGTAAATCCATCAAGCACCACCAACACACAACACAACAACACCAATACGACGGTCTACACGATGCTACGACAAAAGAGCACCTCGGTATAGCGCAGTCAATGCACCTCAAGGTCTCATCACCATCATCGTTTAGTGTTAAACAGCAAGGCAAGCTGAACTGACCGCTGCCTTTCCCCAGAGTTACACGTTTCTATAAAAAGAGTGAATATCCAAGGGGAACAGGGAGTGGACTTACACAGGCGGGAAAAGATAAGATGCTGCTGCAGCAAACACATGGAACACAGTCTAACTGTAGAAACACTCTCTCAATCATTCTGATTCGATATAAAATGATAACACGATCGCCACTGTTCACGGTTCACTGCTATATCCTTCAGTGTCTCCAGCCAGCTAGTTGACCGGTCTTTCGGATCTCAACCACGTAGACATGAGACATCTACTTTACCTAAGTTCGCTGTACATTTTCTTAATCCACGTTGCCATATCATCTGTTGACCTCCACATGGCTTCTTCCATTCCTTGGGAGGAACACGAAATAGGGCACGGTATGATAAACGAGTGTTCGCTACACGCAACACGTGACCGAATCAGCGTAGTCTACTGAGTTTCATACGCTGAAACAAGCTATTCTCAGAGATGGCACCTACTACCAGATTCCTGACCTCCACATTATTCACTCGGTCACTCCATCCAATCCTAGCTATTTTACGTAGACATCGATGGTCGAAAATCTCCAGGTGACGAACATTGCCCACATGCATACTCCATGTCTCACAACCGTACAACATAACTGAACGCACTGCAGCACAGTACACGCGACCTTTCAACTTCAGTGAAATATCAGGCCGACGCCACAAGTGCTTCAATCCAGCGTAAGCTGCCCGAGCCTTGGATATACGCGTGTTGACCTCCACTGCCGAGCTGCCATCGTTGGACACGCAGCTACCAAGGTAGGTGGAACGGTCCACAGTCGTTAGTTCCTCTCCATCCAGTACCAAGTTTGGCACTACTGTCGTGCAGTTCTGCAACAGCATTGCAATTTGAAGGTGCAAAGCACGTGCCAAACAGAGCGACCGACCTCGGCAGTCTATCTAGTGCCCGTTGTGCATAGTCCGCAGACTCGAACAGGCACACGACATCGTCTGAGTAACCTAGGTCGCATAGCTCCCTCCACCTCCCAGCTCGACTCATGCATTCCGAAGACCTCCTAAAGCATCTTTCATCACCTCGTCCATGACGAAGTTGAACGAGAATGGGGAGATGGAACACCTTTGTCGAACGCCACTAGTCGTTTTGAATGAACTTGACAGTTCGCCATATACCCTAACGCGACCATAGGTATGCGAGTACAATGCTCGCAACAGATTCACAAATTTCATTGGTATACCCTTCCGATGGAAATCACTGGGTAGTGCTGGTAGATTCACGGAGTCGAAAGCACCTTTCAAGTCGAGGAAGACTGCGATCGTAGGGCGGCGGTGCGTGTGGCGCGTTTCGAGAATCTGTCGGACATTGAATATCTGGACGAAATCCGGCCTATCGTTCGTGGTTATTACTTTCGCAAATGGGCGTCAATCCGTGCGGCTAACACCTTAGTTATTATCGGAATGAAACTAATCTCACGATGATTGCTGCAGTCACTCCGTATACCTTTCTTGAAGATTGGTGTTTTTAGTGACCCACTCCACGATAGCGGGATACGCTTCTCGTTGCAAATGTCACGAAGCAAGCAGGTGTGTGATTTCATCAGCACTTCCCCACCTAATTTGATGAGAACTGCGGGATGGTCGTCGCTACTTTTCCCCTTTTCTGAAGCCGAATATTCGACTGCACTTCCACTTTCGTTGGGGGATCAAGTGACACCTCCCAAGGATTCACAGCTCCAGGAGTCGGACTAAATACGTTAGCGTGTGACCAGCTAAACTGATCCTTGAAGTGCTCTGCCCAACGGTCCAGTCTTTCCTGTCTACCATGAATAAGCTCTCCAGGCCTATCGCACACGACTTCACTAACCGAAGTTCGCCGACCATCGCTGTCGTGTATAAGCTTAAACAGTCTTCGTTTGTTACCTGAAGCGTGCAACTCAAGAGTACTAATGGGCGGGTATTTCTAGGAACTCCAGCAGCTGAGCAGAAACCTCAAGGTTTAGTTCAGTTCAGTTCAGTTTGCGCATGACATGTTTCCGCAACAGCCAAACGAGCTCCCAGATCGGTGTGTTGTCTGCAGTTTCCCTTGGATTCAGACACTGCGCGATGTATAATGTTCTCCGTTTTCCGAAAGGCAGAGGCTTTTTACGGTGTCACGCCCAACCATTTATGTACAGTTACACATTAGGCTTAAGCATGCAAAACAGAAACAAGGAGCTGAGAATCCCCAGCCTGATTCACGTTCCCAAATCCGGTATTACGTTTCCTCAGCATAGGCCTATAGTTCGTTGTAAAGCATCCCATGGTGTCCTGCGAACAGCACTCTCGAGACATCTGTTCCAGAACGGCACCACCAGGTTCGTGAAAGCCCTGGTATCAATTCCTGCTATAGCAACTCGTCCGGTGCTGTGTCCTCTTGTGCCACACCTGCAGCAAGTTCGAACTGATGACTGACCTCTTTGTCTGTTAGGCCATCCACCACCTAGATTTTTATTAAGTCCCCTCCGTTTTTTCCGCATTCCGTCGGGTAAAGATCCAGCTCCTGAATTCTTTGCACATAACTCTTTCCTCGCTCTGAAGCCACATTCTCGTTACTAAGCGTTGGACTCCCTACGTTTAGTCCACATACCCACCATATTATGATTCCAAGACTTTACTCAGTACTCGAGGAGAAGACGCAATGATACTTTGTGCAACTGCACAAACATTCCCCCTTTCAGTGCACGTTATTGTCTAATGAATACTGATCGTTTCAGCCTTGACCTTTCTGGCGGCCACCTAACGCCACCTGGACGGCTGAAAGCCATGCGTGAAGTCATGTTCACTTGGCGCAGAACAGAAACGACACAAAAAGCCGAACAGTCGCCCTCAGTTCTCTCGGTTCGTACTTGCTTCCAAGGCGGGCATGCTTAGCCACTGTCCGAACGATCTCGTGGGGATCATAACGTTACAAACTTTGGTCCCGACTTTCCATAGACCTGCCCAGTTAAGATCTCCCTCAAACTTTCTCGCCTTTATATCGTCCATTCAGTGGTGCAAGTACCCTCTAGAAGGCACTGCAAAATCTTCTTTGATCTCCACAGATGTTTCACACTGTTTCAGCGCTGTCCCATGGCAACACCGACGTCCCCATAGTGAGATACTGCCATGTCTCTTCCTTGAAGCATCTTACTGCCTTCGGCGAGGGCGTCAGAAACCGCGCGCAAAGAGCGCATTCCAATAACAAATGATTTTCTTCCAAATATAGGTCAGATAAGAAATTGCTCCGTGTCCATCCCTTGTTTTGTAAACATCCAACTTCGTACTTAGTTTTGTGTTTGATTTTCCCGTGCGTGGCATTTTTATATGGCCAATTTCAAAAATCTTCACTCAAGATCGCATGTTTCCGACTAGCAATTCATGCAGAATTATTGTTTCCCATGATCCATACCTTGGTAAAAACCTCCTTTTTTTCAATGCCTTGAAGAGTTGTCCGTTCGTTTCATTTATAACACTTAAAAATAGAGCCGGAGATCAAGTTGCTGAAATTTATTATACGCATTATTGGAGATTCCCAGTTCATGACTTGCCTCTCACTGCAGGAGTTTTATGCTTCCCAAACAAAAATGAATACTCGCACCTATATGATGTTCCCTCAAGCCCCTCATACAGATTCTGCGTTTTCTAAAGCTACTTTCGATATACGGCCCGACTTAGGCAAACAATACCCATTAAGGGCCCTGAGCGCCGTTTTATGTCCTTCGGCGTACGCAACCGGCTCCGGCAGTTCGTTAAGAAATCCGCGTGCGTTTTTACAACTCATCAACTCCTGTGCTCCTCGCCGTGTGTTTGCTGAACTGGTTTTCCCGTAACTTGTGCGCAAGTTTGCATTCTCGCAGGTCTCGGACCCCAATGTATCCAAAGCGATTTCCTACAGTGAATTGTCTCCGGCCGTGTCACTTGTGAGGGGCCACGTCACTTAGCCGCAGATTTCACTGCTATTCTCAACATTTTATGTTCGTTTGGTGCTGTAGTTATTTTACCATTCCTAGGGTTCCGATTAGCTGGTTTAGTGGCAAATGGCCATATTCCCAACACACCTCTCGGGACTAGGATAATTCCTCATCCTCCAGCACCTCTTCGATAAAGTTTCTTCCCTGCTTACCCAGAAATCGTGGGCTCATGGGGTCTTGAAGGCCCTCAATTCTTACCGGTGTAGCTGATCTCCCTGGTGTAGGATGTCGGTCAAAATCGTGGCTGAAAGGGCCTCCGGTCTCCACTGTGATTGTCCGAAAGTATTCCGTGCAACAGAATATGACAAGTTCCGTATTTAGTAACTGATTCCCAAAGCGCCAGCAGTGAAGATCTTATTGTTGATGTTATCAATCTATGGTCAGGCTCCAACTAAGTCACGGCTATGTGGATCTTATTCAATTCTATTTTGGATTCAGTCCTGCAGGCCGCAAAATATCTCTGACCCACCTTAAATATACTTCTATACTGGCTTTGGATCCTCTGATTAGAGGTTTTGCGCGATTAAAAGCTGGTAGGTACTACCTTCCGGTAACTATCAGTACTTGATTTTCCCGTAAGGCGAAAAATTTTTAACGAGCCCTTGGAAGCCACTTTTCACCAGTGAGATGTAACATAATAATAAAGGTAAAGTGAGGGCAGAGTGGACGAACTTGGGCAACATATCAGCACATTTGCAATCCGAAAATTCTGACAGCAGAGATGAGATGGGTGGCAGGGGAATAAGGTGATGTAAGGTGAATAAATGTTCGTTTTCTTGGAAATTAGCTTGAAGCGGGAACATTTCTAGATTGGTATGTCTCGGCGAAAATGAAATAGTGGCCCTATTGGACACTAGGTTCCACATTGATTTCGGGTTTTCACCGAAGGTCCATGGGTTGGGTCGAAAGCTATGATAAATAGGAAAGTGTTGGTCCTAAAGTAGAACAAAAAGCGCGGTCCCAGTCAGCTTGGTTCTTCATCGCAGGCGTTGGGGTGCGGCAATTAGTGCAATAACAGGTTTACAAACTGCAAAATGCAAGTCGCTGGCTGCCTTTGAATACATTGACGTTCTTGTCAGAAACATTTCCCTTATTTTGAAATGGGTGACGCACACAGTGCTACAACGGTGAGGCTAGAACCGGGTTTAAGTTGCTGGGCGGCAGGATTAACCACCGTGCGTAATATGGAAGAGTTCGAGCTCTTTTCTTCCAGTGTTGATAAGGCTGGCTTTATTTCACCGGGCTCACTGGGCTGCTCCGGGGTTTGACCAATGGCGCATCACCGGCATCTAGTGTTCTAAGTGGCTGAATGGAGCGAAATAAAGCCCAAAGGATTCCAGATATCTTTGTTTCATGGTTGAGAGAAGACTCTGTGTGGCCCAGTAAGAAAGCGCTAAAGGAGGCGGTCACTTAAACGTTTGCAAGGAGAATATCGGGTTAAATTATGCCGAATTTTCTGAGACAGTACTTGGCTGGGTCAGAGATGAAGTAACGTGCACCGGTCCGGTACCGGAGCTTATAACATAGCCATGGAACTTAAATGAATTTTTTAATGTTATCATTCAAGGTTTCCACTTGAACGTATGCTTAGTGGCTCTCTTCAATTGAAGGTTTTATCTTGGGTGATTTCGAAATACTCTATGGAAACAAGTTATGTCTTACCTGGAATCCTCCTGAACCGCGAGACGGAGGAATTGAAAAGGAGCTGAACAGGATCTGATCCACCTTCGTATACGCGGCATATCACAGTGGCAAGTATACTCCGTCACACGGGGATCAGAGAGGAGGCACTATTGTGCACTTCTGTCGGCATGCGGCCAGGAACGCATTAGACGCTTTCAGATTTTGTTTTATCAGATGAAAAAATTGGGCCACCAGGAAAACACACCCCAGCAAGATGTCTATGGGCAGGCTGCCCAGTGTTTTGTTGGGTAGTCAGGAAGGAGGCGCTATCTGATCAATGGTTCGGCCAGTGAAATTCTAATGCCAATTGCGTGTTGTACAACTAATCTCAGCAAAACATTTGTGAAGCTATCAGCGAATGTATAAAGATGTTAATGCGATATGTGCAAAAAGCCATTGTTCTATTGTGCTTATGCCTAGAAGTTATTACTTTTGGCAAATTAATTGTGCTGGGATTAGAGAAACGGGCAGATTGACGGCGAGGCCAGTGCCAGGCGGTGTAGAATTGTTTAAGTCAAAACACTTGTAGAAAAGCCAAGGGATATGCCCAATCGCAAAACATGCCGATTGATCGATTTCGTGCTATAAACTATAGGGGCCTTCGAAGTGAAATCAGTCCCTGAATAAAATTATAGTGGTCAAAGTTTTGCCAAAATTTGGATGGAAGGCTTAAGTGGAATCAAAATCAAATAAAGATATTCAAACATTTCAGCAAGCTTCTGGGAGGGAATGAGATGCAACTGTTCTAAATACTACATTTCAGTAGTACGAAATTGAATGTTTTCATGAAATAATTCACCATGTGATATCATCGCTCAACTCACCATTAAGAAACCATGGAAGCACTGTACACCTGTTTCATCCTTGTTAGGAATCATCAGTGGTGCATATCCACTGACTCAGAATCGTTCGTCCCCGGGTTCGCTTCCCAGTTCGGGAGCGAAGGATATGTACTGCTGACGATTCCTAACAATAATGAAACAGCTGTAAAGTGCTTCCATGGTTTCTTTATGGTGAGTTGAGCGATGATATCACATGGTGAATTATTTAATGTTTCAAATGCTTTAGAAAAGTCCTGAGGAATTGTTAGGAACACAGAATTCACAGCTTGACGGACAGAGGTGGAGCCTAGGTTTCAAGGGCTGCACGGATGGTGCGTTCAGTTTTTACGTAAATCTCATGAATGACGTTTTGAATAATTTTGTCCTGGGTTTTAAAGTAATTTACTGTTGCTGAGAGTTCCAGCTCTGCAAATTTGCCCGTAATTTTCCATCCGTAAAAAGTAAGAGGTTTGTCAGGCAAAACTGTCCTGCTGTGAACCGATGCAAGTGCTAACATTGGATTGTGACCCACAGCATTCGCATATCTGCTATCTGATGATCCACGACGGACATGTGCAAGTTAGTCCATGTAGGTCCAGTCTTGCATATCTACCACTACATTCGCACGGTTTCCATTGGCCAGACACACGCTCCCCTTCGAGGAAAACGATAAAAGCTGCGAGACAGAGCCTGAAATTATTTCCGCTAGTGGCCGTTCGATCATCGTGAGGGCCACGTCTGCATCAAAAGCCTTGGAAATATTCAGCTTTTCCAACTCTTTCAAAACCTGATCCTCCACATGAGAGCTCTGGAACGTTCGGTAACGTACAGTTTTCAGGGTTTTCAAATGAAGATGGGTTTCGTCAGGCAGGCGGAAAATGCTCTTGAGCAATTCTAATGAAACAGGCTTTTGTCTGATTTGGTCATCGCTGGGTTTCCTTTTGAGTGCATTACAGCAGCTTTTGATTCTTTTCTTACATAGTGCACACGCGTGGTGGCCCTTAATACTATATTTCATAATCCTTGTTAGGTTACTTCAGACGGATGTTCTTTTCGTTTAATCATTCGCGCCCTATTGAGGGCTTGTCATTAGCCTCTGTGTCGCTCATCTCTGTCTTCCAATTTTTTATTTCTGAGCCCATTTTTGGACAACACCAGGATGACTGATGATCGCTTCTGACAACCTCAAGAGGGACAAACCCGCGTCAGTCTGATTGGTGCTTTCTAGTGATTTTCTGCTGCTGTCGGGCTCTCGTGTTTCGATCTATGCCGCATATCGTCACTTTTCCATCACTCAGTCTACCATATCATCTGACGCAGGCGCTAGCCGGAGGTTTATCGGGCAGCAAAATTACAAAATTAATTATCAAACGGTCGTTTTTTCCTGGGGAGTCCCTGGTTGTAAACGTTCCCATATTCGCTTGAAAGCGTATGTTCACCAAATCTAGTAGCGGGGTGTATGGTCTTACTATGTGGCTAGCACCCTGCCTTAATTGTGAAACCATAGCTTATAAAAGGGCCTACTGCGGAAGGGTCTCCCCTGGAGTTCCCTCCAAAGCCCTTTTGCCCTCCTGATTGAAGTACTAAAAACCGAAATTGATCAGTGTTACAAAATGCTTAGTTGGTGTTAAATCGGCTTTCACCAGACCAAGCGGTTCAGGATCCTCCTCAGTAACAGCGGTTGGGGCTCTGCATGCACACGCAAAATCAATCGTTTCATTTAGAAGCTTGATGAAGGGTAAGGATGCCTGCACTTCCGCCGAGTATACAATGACTGAAGTCTCCTAGTTCCTGAGGTTTTGATGCACAATACTGGCCGCTCCACCGCCTTGCCCGCCTTCTATTCTTCTTGTTTCTACGTTGCGCGATCCCCCATGAGCATTTCCCTGGGTTTAATGCTGTCGGAGGTTTTGTAATGGTAGTTACTTCAAAGCCCTTAAATATGGAAGCTAATTCTCATTTGCCTTGCAGGCTATAGGAATCTGCGTACCATATCCGTGGTTTGCATTCAGGCTTTCCATGCACAATTACACTGCTTACTGTACTGTCCGTGAACGCAGAGTCAGGAATGGCATTTGAATTTCGTTCTAGATATGGTCCCTGTAACTGTCTACCGCAAGCTCCGGAGGGTCCCAAGAGTCGACCTTCGAATTCCGTTCCAAGTTAGCGCGAAATCCAAAACCTCTCGGCCTATTTTATTTTCCTTCGGAACTAGGGTCACACTTCGGTTTGGCGGACAGCCAGCTGCGGCTTCTTTCAGGCTTTCGAACTTGGTTACTTTGGGCTGAGGGGCCAACGCAGTTGCTGCTTAAACTACGTTTATTTGCTTCACTTTTTCCATCCCTGCTTGAAATTGCACTTATCGAATGTTTTCGCTTCTCT
Organism: Fasciolopsis buskii; assembly: GCA_008360955.1. NCBI lineage: Eukaryota > Metazoa > Platyhelminthes > Trematoda > Plagiorchiida > Fasciolidae > Fasciolopsis > Fasciolopsis buskii. The sequence continues at coordinate 309,242 of LUCM01005952.1, forward strand.
GACTTTGGACCTTTTGAGTCATTGCTTACACAAGCTTACTAAAACCCGCCTTTGTAGAGGACGTATACAGCAGCAAAGCATTCGTCCGCACTGTGGTGCCCTGGGTCTCCCTGGCTTGGTCCACTTTGTACGGCACTGGTTTCAGTTTTTCGGCCCCCACCCTATGTAAACTTCCGAGTAGCCCCCTGAGACTTGGCGTTTGCCTCCGAATATCTCGGATTGTTTGGTGTGATCCGCACGCACTCATTTGCTTCTTGCGCTGTCCTATCGCCCTCGATAACAGGGAGTCTCACCGGTGAATAGTTAAAAAATTTACTGGAAGAAGAATTAGCCGCTGCCTCTGCAAACCCCGCCCTGGGCTCACTCGTTGGTCTGTAACTACTGGTGGAAATAAAAGCGGCCCAGAAAATCCCAAATGTACACATGCCATGCCTTTTACCTACGCTGTTCCGGTCCATCCGTCTTTAGCCGCCGGTTGAAAACCGTCGTACAATGGAAAATTCCCACTATTACATAATGGCCCCCGCGCCCATCGCGCGATGTAACCTTTCCTCTAGCTACTCTGCCAGTTTTTTTTCAATTTGATGCACTTGCCTTCAACTAGTTTTCTTTGGAGTTTAAATTTCTTCCCTAATTTATTTACACTTTTAAGCTGGTACACCAAAAAGCTTGTCATACTCTTTCACCATATCCAGTCATATCCCTCTAACTTAGATTAAACTTTTAGCATTCCACCCTTCAGGCACTAGAATCTTCATGAGCCTCAAACAAGATCTTCCGCTCAGTATTCCCCAATATACTTCATACTGTTCCGTCTGACTTTCTTCAAAATCAATTAGAAATAACTGGCTTTGCACAAATGCCCAGCCGTGTTCACGGGTGCAACCAAATTTTATTCTCCTGTCTGCTGACTCTGAGCTCTCACTGGAAAACGCTGCAAGCTGTCCATCTCATTTCGTCTCCTGTTTTCGGGACCACCAAACTTCTTCCGCCCCACATTGGTATTCGTACCCATCAGCTGGCTCTGGTAAATAAAAATCCGGTTATCGGAACAACGCCGCCCATCGCGCCCACCCCTTTTTACTGAAATCAATGATTGGGTATCGCCAAGTCCTCCTTATAATTCCTCCATTGGATGTTGCATGATATCAGTCACAAAGCAGTGCGGTCAAGTTGCTGCTCTCCGGACCGTCAAATAAATATTTGATGGCCTGATGACCACGCATCACCTCGTTTTTCCAAAGCTTCTGCTATGAAACTGCGCATTTGCCAGAATAAAAAACCCACGTCGTTTACATACCAACCAAATCTATCTCTTTAACACCTGTTTTACCGAATCCAAATGTTCTATTCCGTTCTAAATCTTCAGCGTTCATACTTACTTTCAGTTATTTCCTAATCAGCAGGGTCGACGGCATAAAGCCCCAAAACAGTCCTCGACCGGCCGTTCTTAATAGTGACTAAATTTTCTATCTTCCGGACAACGATCGGGACTAATTGTTCATCTCACCATTTTCGGTGTTTTTCTAGGCCGCGGCCAAGAATAAAGGTAATTGTTCCTTTTATTAATGGCCGCTGCTTGCATTTCAAAGGGCCATTTCTGTCTAGCAACATTATTCCTCGTTAGATTACCGTTTTTGTTTGTGAAGGTGTTCTAACCTTGCTTAGGTTCTAAGGACTTTGCTGCGTGGATTTTTAAGGTTTAATTGCAAGGGTCATTCTGTCGTTTGACTTGCCAGGAATCGCTTGCAAGCCGTGAGTTTCTGTGTACAAGGCGAACTATTTTGCTTCGCCAAACAACTACTAAGGACAATTGTACCAAGTGATCGGATCTTTCCTAGGTGACATATTTACGGCAGAAGCTTTTCTTGCATTGTGCAGGCAAGATGCTTGTTAAATGCCGCTTCTATCTGTTGTTCCAGTTCGTCTGGACTATCCTACCGTTCACTTGCCTTATTCTCCTCGCGCCTAATTGTTATGCGTTGCGCATCGCCTCAGCTTGGCACTTTTATGGTACTTCAACTTGTTGATTTTATTGAATTGCCAACCCTTTTGGAGCCGTTGCTTTTCTCAGAAGCACCAGAGTTGTTTTGTCAGTAAGACTGAGAAACATAGTCACCGGAGCTGCTTGTTGGTGTCTGAAACGGTGAAGTTTTCGGCGAAAAGGCTGACCTCATCGAGGTCTCCTCACGGTCGTGGCCACTGCCCAACAAACTTGTGGAAGCATTGGGGAAAAGTAAGAAAAAATCCCAACTTCATGGAATAAAGCCGTTGGATTTCTGTCAGTGGATAGCGGCTGCGGATGGCGATACTTCCTTTTATCATCCATTAATCGCTCACAGGCTGAAAAGCTAGTACATCTGCCTCGCCACGGGTGAAAGGATCGTTTGATCTGCACTTACGATTGCACATCGATTAAAAGCAAGTACCCAGGGCCGCATCGAAATACCTTTTGCGTTTCCGTTTCAGTTGAACGTGCAACTAATTTGCAGATATGTGGCTAGCTGCAACATAATACTGGCGCAAGATTTCCGACGTGCGGTGAAACGATCCTTAGAATTCTGCTTGCATGTCGATCCAAGGGTAGGTGACTAGACATTACGAGTTTTCCTTATTTGATGTTCAATGGAAGGCAAGGCTGAAAGACGCTGTTTGCGCTTCGGGACCTAAAAACATTGTCGTGCTCGTAGGCAAAAGGCCAGACATTATCGTGAACACCTCTAATGACACCGTACTTTTCAAAGGTTGAAAAAGAAGGTGATCATTTCCAGGACCCATAAATTTCTCCAGACTGGGAACTTACGCCAAAAGTTTTCTGACGTCTTGGAGACGGTGCCTATACGATAAGTACGTTGTACGTATTTATTATTTCCTTACCCTGGAGAACTGGTACTTTATCCATATTTCAGTTGATAACTAAGTCAGTGCCTTTGCTTTTATCTCCCTTCCTTAGATGTCTTTTGCTGACTGCAGATCTCGCGACCTAGCCCTTTAATCCATTTTGTTACCCCTAAACTATACTAGCAACAGCTCTCATACAACCTCGCCGCACTGCTTCCAGACACTGATGACGGGCCAATCTCAGTTTCCGTTCTAGATACGCCCCAGGCGACCGGCCTGGCTTTACTTCGTTTTCAATTTCCCCCATCGCCGTAACCCTCTCAGCCTACTACCTTTTGTACTGTCCATGACTTAAAGGCATATCTCATTTCATGACCCGACAGCATTTACTAGGTTATGTAAGGTCCAAGCTCCAACCCTTCCCCATACTTCTAATTAGCCTCTACTTTCCACAGCAATCTGTATGAGGACACAAGAGAACCTAATATACTAGTGCAATACTGACAATAACTAAAATTAACCCCCTCTGACCGCCGGGTAGATGGAACAGTCCGAGCCATTTTATTGAGGATCTACCCGTGGCACAGCACTATGCCCAAAGCTTTCCAACTCGAGGACGTACAAATGCAATGTCTTCCCCGGTTTATCATTCACTCTTATAATCCTCTGCCCTTTTAGTTGCCTATTTAAATTTTCATTGACACTCGCCATAACAGACCAGCTGGAACACTTTCCAGACTGCCGTTTCCTGCAATATTTTAGACTGTCTGGACACATCGCCAGCACCACTCGGGTCAGCCGAAATGATATACCTTCTAGATCTTTCGAAAAAAGATCGATACTGTTAACCAGCACGGTTCGCCAGCAACGAATTACGGTCCCTGCTACAAGTCTGCTCGGCACCAGAAGCCGCGATATGTAATTTCCAACAAAAACCTGTCATTACCAAACAAATCTTCACTACATATCTTGGCCTGACTGCTGATAACCCGAACATTTACGAACCCACCCATATATAAACCCTGCCGATCAGCTGTCATCCTACCTCCGGAAACCTGCTCCAATTCCCCCTGGAGTATTACTGTCAATGTGACTACTAACAATAAGATCATCTCACTGAAAGAAACTAAAAAGATCCAACCTCGTCTCACATTGTCGCTGGTAATTTTATCTACTGCATTGCTTACCACTCCGCAATTTCCTCCTCGCATTTGCTGACGCTCTCTACCGCAGCGCCTTTAAGTAACGTTTCACTATTATGCACGTCATTATTCTGCTGGACTCCACGCTTCCAAAAGGATTTTGCATATTTCCCTGGTTGCAGAAACCGCCGTGCATTGCACGACCGTTAGCTTTCATCCCCATTTTGATGCTACCAGTTTGTTGCCCACCTTCGTCCTTTCCTCCAGGTTTTTAGCCAGGTTTGCCTATTGTTCATCCGCCACTCATGTTTCATTGACTTTATTCTCCGCAGGTAATCTTCCACGGATATTGCATAAATCTGTTATATTTCAGCCACACCTTTACATTTGCCACTGTTCACCATTCGAACTTTGCGTCTGCGATACGCGCTATTGGTGCATCTTTGCGCGGAGCAATGGGCCGAAATGCACTCAATTTGACGCGCTGGTAACCAAGTGCAATATTACCTCATCCGTTTTCTGACTCTACCTCTGAGCTATGCGGTTCGATCGGTTGTGTTATAACATTGTAACGCCTGATCATGCAAGTGTGCACGTTGCTCGGAGTTTTCGAGATATAAACTATTATCAGTATTATTGATTTTATTGGGGACGGTTCGGCGTCCGTTGTTAATCATCTCTGGATGAAAGGCGAAGAATAACTTCAGTATCTATCATCTCTCACTCAAAAAGCGAAGCGCCTGCCGAAAACTGTACTGCACCCTTCGGTAATGGTAAAATGCACAAAGTAGATGTACATAAATGTTTGGGTATGCTGACAATAATTCCATCAAAACTAGGATTGAGAAACAATTGGGACAAAACTGTAAAGCTGTTGCTGTTTTCTAAGGAAGCCTGGAAACTGCCTTCTTCAAATGTCACAGCCTTTCCGATCCTTTTTAAAATACGTTCCTCATAATTTCCGTACATGTTTGCGACTGATATGTTCGCAGAAATCTAATGATTTTACGCATTGCCAGGATAATAATAATAATAATAATAATAATAATAATAATAATAATAATAATTATGGGTATATTTCTCGAAATTCGAGAGTCATGCGCAAGGCAAGATCACATTTACACATAGATGGTGCATTGGAAATCGTAAGACAAAATTTAGTCGTGAAGATGCAGTTTCTGTGCACTAATGAACATAACCTGCAATAAGATGGGCTAATCAAGAGTTTTGGGCTTCGAATCAGAGCTAGATAATCCAATGCCATAACTTTCTGGGGCCCACTATGAGTCGCGCACTGCGAGTCAGTCCATGTTTAAACGCATCAAAGGTGCGCATCGCCGGCGCATACTTTGGCTGGGGAGAAACGGTGGGTTCTGTCAAGTGGCCGGGTCCGTCAAAAATCAGGAGGGTAATATGGTAAAGATGAGGATCAATATGGATGTACCAGCGGGATGGAGAATGGAAATCACACTGGATATCATATGGGGTGGTTATCAACAATGGTTATCAACAACGTTCAATAGTCAAAATAATGCTTAAAATGAAACAGCAGGAAACCTTCAAGGTTGCATCATACAATTTACGGGACGAAAGTATACGAAAAATCGTGGACAGAGAGACAATGGAACTTACAAAAATGGTCACTGGACTTATGCGGCCGGGAGCGGATTATGATGTGTGGCAGGAAGTAGACGGGTACGTGCAAGATTTACAATCAAACCTTGAATACACTTGCCATGAATGACTTGTGTTATCCTTGATTATCCTTGATGATAGGAGTCCAGATAGCCTGCCAGACCTGACTGAATATTTGCGGCCAGAGCTGCAAATGTGGGCGGTATATCGTCCTTCATATCCAGCGCACATTTAAAAGCCTCAAATTTTAATGTCACCAGCGCTAATACTGCCTCGTATGTGATCGTGTACGTATTTTGACGCCATCAAGCACACGTACTTTCAAAGGTTGGCATATCGCTTCAAACCCTGTGGTCTGTCAAAACCGCAAAGCATTCTCGTCATTACACCGTGTTTTGTAGAAAAACCATAATTATCCCATTGTAGCATATGTTCTGCTGTGCATACCTGTGGCCAGAAAACAAACTTCAGAAACTTACATTCTTAGGGCAGACCAGATATATGGTGAAAAACCGTGCAGTTAATGGTTGTGTAGGAAAGAGATAATTAAAATTCTCCGCCGCAGATTCTCCCCTTCAGGACTTAGTGGCGAAGATGACAAGCCAGATGGCTACCATCCAAAACCAAAGTTCATACTGTTCCAAAACAGCTCCAATAAAATGGAGCTTCCAGGAAGCAGTTTGTTTGGTATGAAAAAATTTTATTGAACGGGTAGGGGAGCCACATTTTTATGACCAGGTGATAACCAAACACCTGCTAACTGTCCCATTTTTATGCTAAATTTTTCCGAACGTCCACGGAGACATATATGGTGACTGCATCGTAAAACATACGTTATTTTTATTATTGCTACCCTACCGCGTTGAAATCGCTGGAAAAACGCATAGGACATGTAACATCGGCTTTAAAGTTGATTTTCGTAGCTTTATTCTTTGCTATTTCTTGCAGGAGTCTCAAGAAAAAGGTTCAAAACATCTGTCAATTTAATAACTCTTCGGATACCTCTGGAATAGACGTCAAGATGCACAGTCATATGGTCACAATCGATGGCGGCAAACTTTTCATTTCCGAAAGGATTTGTAACTCAGAACGGACAGGTTAAGAGTGTGCTGATGAAAACAAGAACGTTGTTAGTGGTCCTGTTGGTCGCAGGGGCATGTGGCTGTAAGCACATGATCCGCGATGGTTTTTGATAGACACCCTTCGATTTCAGGAAACTGAGCTGTAATTAGTTGGACAATTCCGGGAGAACCCTAGCGGTAGGTTGGGTACGTTTACTTTTTCCTTGCAGAAACGCCTCTAATGGGTACCGGAGACTGTTTCAAAGAGCCGCTTTTCTGGTGGTATAGTGATTAGTCTGGATGCGCTCTGCTGTTTTGGGGCCAGTATGGGTCGAATTTGGGACATTTGCGCTGACTGAGTTCGCATTTTTCAATTTTTGCCATTGGCATATCGTCACGTTTTTGGCCAGCAACGGTTCTCAATTCATTTTGCACGATTGAAAGCCCCCTTGCTTACTAATTCGTTTTTCCATGTGAATTGTGGTCGATCAGCCCAATCCTTCCCTTCCATTGTTGAATTTTCTCTGCGCTTTCCGGACAGCCCTATATCGTGTCATTCCCGGATGTATGTTCGGTCGTTTCTTTTTACGCGTCTAAACCCTGTTTTTTCCTCGGTACAGATTTAATATTTTCTACCCCGCACCATTGCGCTTTGATAGAATCAAACAAATTGAGCACCTCCATTTGCTGTCGATCTCTGGTCTGGCTCTGTCAGGTTTTTCTTGAATAATTAGTGGTCTTTGCTCAAAAGTAAGCAATCTCTCTCAATTTTTGCCCGGTCGGTGTTTTTCCTGCCAATACTTGGCGGTGTTCATGATCACATTGTGATTATACCCTAACAAAAGCTTCTATATAATCAAGAACTGAACATATTATCAACAAAAGCCAGCTCTTGAGACCTAAACTTTGACTTCAAGTTCACGCTTCCTCTGGGCTTTCATTTGTGGGTCCATTCTCAATGGAAGCAGCATTAAGTCTGTCCGGAATCATTTGGTAACAATCGCCTGCTTATCCGCGTCAGTAGTCAAAAACTCATCTGAGCGGTTTTTGTATCACGTTGGGCTGAAAATAATTTATCCAGTCCCAGAACGTTCACTAAGCAAACATGCATCGCAGATCTATGGGGAACTGTTCCCGGTCGCCTTAGGTTTCACGGATATTAAACATAACCACACTGAGCGAAGAGACACTAACTTAAAAACTTGGAAATCTATAACAAAGGTGAACAAGAGGTCTCAACAGAGATCAAAATTTACGCACAAATGCCCCTGAATGATTTAACGGACAAGGATAAATTCCGAGAAACAAATTTTGCCTGACTTCAAACAAGATGTCAACATTCTTTTGGGCGAACTAAAATAATTTTAAATGAAATATAGAATAACGAGTTTAAAAGCCAAGAATGGCGACAGTTTAAATCTCGCAGCAATTAACACTGCAGAATTTGATGGTGCACCTGGAGCTCAATGATATCTGATTGCTGACCAACAAGGGTTTATAAGTGAACAACCATGACTGTTGAAAATACCCAGACTCTTTGATGGAGTGAATCGGCGGTTGCACACTGGGCTGTGTAGAACATAATGAGGTGGACCACAAATAGCAAAAATAAAGAAAATTTTGATTTCGAAAGGAAAATGTTTGTCAGATGGAGGTGATCCAAATAACGTAGTGTCCTAGAAACCCATCGGGCAGCCTGTGTTATCCATAGTTTAAATTACACACGATGGATTAACAGAACCGTGTTTTTTAACGGCCATTCAGCCACTGGATGACGATTTCTGCAGCGCAGTCTGAAAAAGTCCCTAAATTGCCAATGGCTTACAAAATGCCTCTCAACTGATGGGAAGGCTACATGGGCCCTGCTGAAAACGGGATCTCATTGGGCAGAACCCAACCGCGAGAAACGTGTGGGTGGTTGTTATGGTGGAATTTAAGCACATCGCACAGTACCAAAGAACGGCGCAGGTAGCAAGCAGACCCATGCACCAACTGAAAAAAGGGTTGGTCCTTGAAGTAGGAGATTTTGCTCACACTGTGCAGTTCCTTCCGCAAATCTTGTCAATAGTGCTGGTCACAAGCGGAATAGGCATTTCTAATGAAGGTCATCAAGGTACTGGAGAAAGAAACGCAATAAATCCCTATATGACAGGCAGCAGTTTGGGGACTATCGTGATCCGGCGGCCACATATACTGAAATTGCCGGCCAAGGAAGCAAGGCGACACGAAGAGGAACTTCCTTCGATAAAAAATATGAAATGTCGTTATGCTTATTCTTCAACCAAACCAACTCGTAGTTCCAAAATGCACGCTTCAGGGAACCAACCGACTTTTACGCGCCTTGATTATACATACAGAGCAACAAAAATCATCATGGGATGCTTTTATTACGACAACGAGGTTGGTACAACGTTTTATGAAGTATGCTCGTGCTTGACCATTCTCCCTCCTAAGCTGGCAGCATCAAAGGGCAGATGGCGACAGCAGCAACAATAGCGCTCGTCCGAGCAAAAATTTGAACGAGACCCAAAAGTAGCTCTTGCCTGTAGGAAAAACAGAATGGCTAAAGCAAAGGAATAAATTGCTTGAAGGTCCTCATACATGCCTTGGTCTGGTTGACTGGTAAAACCCCATGTTGCACCGGTGTCGTAACACTCACCAGGGAAAACCCACTTTCTGCACTAGTTGACCAAAACATCCTAGAGCATTTGAATGGTGAACACCCGGATATGCACGTGCGAATATGTGATATTAATTCGACAAAATGATCAGTAGAATTACTTAAATCAGTAGATCATCCTGTGTTTTACCAAATAAATAAAATAACTTGGCGTACATGCTTTACAAACCAGGCATGCAGCATCACCCAACTTTACTGTCCATCAAATAAGTTGAAGTCATCCAACCAGCATCCTCACCCGGGGTTGTCACACACGTCTGGCACCATTTTGACAGTGCGCACGCAACCTAGAGACACACATCACCTATCTAGTGCCCTTCAGTGGATCGTGGTATCAAAGACGTAGATGAATAGAGAGATCAAAATCACATTGCCTTATTAAAAGTCGTGATCCTGAGCTGGAGGCAGTCCACACTCCTATTCCATTTCCATTCATATTCACGTCCCAGGAAGGATTTTAGATGGGCATGACCGCTGGGTGAGCATTCAACACCCTGGAGCAGCTTCCGATCATGGGTCTCATGGTCGCCCACAGTGCGTAAATTAGCTGCACCAGTCAGCAATTGGAACCGAAGCTTTCCCGAAATATGGTTCGCAAGTGGCGAGTATTCTGTGTTCCAAGCGATGGCAGTCGCCCTATTTTCGTTCTCCCGGTTTTCTCAGGTTTGTATTTCATTTTCATCATTCTTCCATTTGAACAGTCAATGTTTTTTTGATTCAATTTCGAACCCAATATCACAGCTATATGGGGCAGTCTCGCAGGACAACCCCCGAATAGAAACAGATATTTGAAAGGGACAGTATTGGGCTTTTAAGGAACCTGTGCCGCAAAAAGTTGCTCAAGCAAAGAATTTAACCAGCCCATGAACCAACAAATTTGAACAGGTGAGCACGCAACATGTGTGCAAGTATGAGGTGAGATTTGGCCCTGCCAGCAAATAAACCCCAATAGCTTTGACATACGGGGCGATGTATTACGTCAGTTCGATGCAAGGTGACCGTTACTAATGCATTTTAATCATGCCCAACAACCTTGAGCAACAAATTGCGCACAACTGTGTACCACCTACTTGTACGACAAGCAACCAAAACCAATGGAATAAAAGGGCAATTTGATATATTGCAAACCTTGATCACCCTTAAGCCAACAAAACGTACGCATCTCACGCCAAACATTTCATGGCATGTGAAATAACCATCTAAGTGAAGCCACCTTTACTTTGCGAACATTATTGACGATTTCCACTGACCACTGATTTATAAAGGCGCTATCCGAAACCACCATATCAACGTCAAAAGACTGAGGGTCCCTTTCAGCTTCCTGCCACCTGTGTCTCTATTGCAGCAAAGATGTAGTACTTATGTATTTCCAAAGGTATTGGAATGGCATTTTAATCTTTCCCCACAAACAAAGGCACGACTGGGGAAATTGATTGAGATATTAATTCCATAAATTATTTTACAGCAGCAACAATGTTCTCCGCCAGAAGCTCCAATTCGCTAGAGCCCCCTGTTGATGGAAGCAGTTATTGATCATTCAAACAACTTCCAACCTTTCCCAAGAAAGTTGTTAAAGTTTCACCTGTAGGTCGCTGAGCAAACAAAAAACATGCAAAATCTTCCAAACAAATAACATTGGTAGTTCCAAGATGCCACTACAATGGATTGGGTCAACAGGTGGAAACATGAAATCTATCCGAAGTTTCAACTAAATTTCTAACTTTCGTGTGCGATAATGACCGAATAAAAAGCTAGTCATAAAAGCCTTTGAAGTTAAGTTCTTTATCACATAATTACTTTCGGATGTCTACGTCTAGCCAGAAGCCTCGTAAGAGCCTGTATACTAGCGTCACTATACACCGATGTGTAAATTCGGCGCAAACAGCTCACACGCACAGACAAATAAACAAACATCCCCAAATTTTTCTCCAAAATATGCCGCTAATAAAGTATCAGGGCCCATATAAATCTGCCTTTACCATGCCAAACGAATGTCCAGCAACATGACATACTCAACAGGCGACGGTGCTATCTGCTACATGTATGGTTACCCCGATTCTCCTTGATATTTAGGGGTATGGATTTAGAACTCTGCGAACGGCAGATTGGTCGGGAAAAAGCCAGATGTGCTTTCTGACAACAGCTAGTGCGTAGCCTATTCCATCACGCTCAAGGTTCAATGATATCTGATGGACGGTTTTGTGACTACGTCCATATTGGGCAGTGATGTCGAATGCGCAGCCTCACATGCGAGATCAAATTATTCCAGCCCCCTGCCAGCATACGACAGCCCCTGACTATGATGTGATTATTCCATTGCAGATGCCTGCTTATTAGCGTAAGACCAACATCCTGCCCTCATTTATCGAGTGTTCTTATTTGATCTGAAGAGCATTTACATTGAAAGCACATTAGCACCGCCCGAAATTTATTCCGTGTACCGCTCACAGTTAACGACCCCAATCGCAAAGTCAAGCCAAGGTATCCGTTGCAGTGGACACCCAAATACTGTTCGAACCTGAAAGTCTCTGCAGCCCACTTCGACAATTTAATTCAAGTGAAAATCTTTCAAAACACACCAAATATGGTCGTTTAGTAGTCAAATCCATGTGCCGTCAGTTCCGGCTAGGTCAGGAGTGCCAAACAGTTGCATTCCAGTGAATTGAGGGTTCACAGGGATGCCGAATCAAAGCGTTTTTCCATTTCTGCCTGTCAAGCGATCTCACAAAAGCATTTAGGACCTTATCAATCTGCGATAATAAAATTTAGAAATAACCTGCCATAAGCCGATCCACGGTGTGTGCAGGGTGTTTCCAAATTCCGAAGGACACCTGAAAAGCCCTCGCCACATTTCCCATTGCAGATCTAACTTTAGATGGACAGGTAACATAGGCAATTCAACGGGCTAAACTTGCGAAACTCCTGCAGCACAAGTGATGGTAGACAATAACCTCCACGCGTGATTCTCTAGCGTTGTCAAATTAAACCCTCTTTCTTAGCAGGTCGGATACCCTTTACTAAATTAATGGCGTCTGATTATTCAAGCATTGACTTCGGGAGGTCATCCATATGAAAAGTGTGTAGCACTGCATTGGAGACAGCCAAAGGATAATTATGAACGAACAACGTGGCTAATTCCCTTAAAGCAAAACTCGCGTAGAACGGGAAATGGATCTCGCCGAAAGGATGAACAGTGAGTCAACAATTTTTTTGGAAATCTCCGTATGGTCCCTATCCTAATACCATATAAATGGATTACATCTAGATCCCTTCGGTGAACTCACATATGTAAGAATGCGCCTACGCCAGCATGTGAGGAGATAGACCCTGGTCAGACAAGTAATAATACTCTAACCAAACTAGCTACGGACTGTATTAAGTAACAAACTATCACCCAGCGGGCGATGGCCAAACCTACCCTCCAATCTAAAACTACTTTCAATTGCTCTAGATTTGGGCTGACCACTGCTTCATGTCGACGATGCCAACAGGGACCTTGTTGGTCAACTTAAAGGGCCAGTATGGTATACCCGTTATGTAGGCAACTAGCAACGACAACGACGTACTTCACCCTAAAGTCGTTCTCCCGATTCAACAATTCCTTTAATAATCAGTGGTCTGGAGGCCCCGCCAGTGGAAGTGATCAGCACTCGCGGTGCGGCTAGGCATGTAGGTTAGCCCTTAATTTCTACTGGCCTTTCCAAGATATCTGTGGCACGTTTTTTCTCAGTTGATTGCTTCGTGTCCAGTGAAATTATCTCGAGAATATTTCTGTGTTGGAACATTTTAAGGCTTTTTCGACGTCACACGGTGGTCTGTTTAAAAGAAAGGCTTTCTCTCACGCGAGAGTTAGTCAACGGCTCCCTTAAGAGCCAAACTATTTAATGAGGTCGGCCAAGGAGTTTTCTTTTACTCATCCCGGCTGCTCTGACACCAGGGGAACGGGGGAACATCCACCTCGAAAAACCTTTCCACACAAGTACTCAACCGAACGATATACCCTGTAGTTTTTACTCGCGCAGATCGTCCCCGTTGGTACGGCTGTTGAATCCCCCAGAATAGAAACATTGGTATAGGGTGGTCCTAGCTTTGCTGTCCATGTCCATCAACCAAGTAATTTGGAAAGGAAGCCCTTTCAATGAAAACTATCGAAACAATCATGGAAGTAGTTAGGCACACTTAACTCCTGGTTCAGCTTAGACGAAGCATAGTGGCTATATTCATTGTTTCTAGTAGAACGACAGTCCTGAGAACCAAAACACCGTTCACTACGACCGTGCCAACTAGCCCCACAGCTGCAACTGCTGCAATTCCTAAGGCCGCCGTATGCCCAGTTGGGAATGCTTCACATGAGGCCCTTCAGAGGGCGTTGGGAATATCCTGCAGTGAACAAGTGTTAACGACCACCTGAATGGACTCCGCAGGGTGTACCAGAAGGACGCTTGTTGGAACACAAACCGGTAATAGACAGTGGCTCCTAAGATGGTTTCTGTTGCTCTTTTGCCCTCGCACCTGGAAATTCCCTGTAATGTACCTGCTCCCCAATTCCCAAAATTGACAACCCCGAAGCCCAAGAAGCTGAACCTTAAATGAAATGTGCTTATTGATGACCAAGCCGGGACCTGGTTTGCTTATTTCATGGGCGGCTGGATAGGCTTCTATGCAGGCTGGCCTTTGCGGAAATAAATTCGCGCGAAGCAAGAAAAAAGACTTCCCGCCCTGCTGATAGATCTCGTCCCTAGTATAAATCGAGGTAAATTATCCTACGCCCCCTAAATAGCATGCACAGAACCGAGGTCGGCTAGATAGCCAGCTGTTCTGATGGAACTACATAACAGTGCATTTTACTGGAATATGTCGCGGAAGATTCCCGATCTTGGATGACCGTCCCGGGATTTGTAATAGCGGCCAAAAATGCCAGGACATAAGGGTGACGCTGACCGGACATTTAGTTTAACACAACCCTAGCCCGTTGATATCCCTCATTGAATAGACAAAACATTCAACCCCGAGTGTTCTCCTCAGGCCTTTCTTTAGAAAGGCGGAAAAGATGCGTTAATTTTTGGTTGGCGCCAGATACAGGTGAGGTTATTCGTTTGTCAAAACGCCGGATTCATGAGACGCAGTGCACCGGAAATCCACCAGATAGAAAGATATTGGTATATTTTTCGGACACGCCCAGAGGCATACTTGGTTGCGTGGTCAAAGGTGAAGACATTTTACATTAGGGCAAAGTCGCAACGGCCAATAACTTCTGTGGCTAGCCAAAATCACCAACCAAACCCCTTTCCTTCCTCGCCGCATTCGGCTGGCAAATCCCATGGACTGCGTCTCACAAGAGGGACGTCCCTTTCACAATAGGCAAACGAATCTTGACACGATTGGTTTCGATGACCCCCATTATTTTTCCAGGATAGCTAGTTGTTTCAACTCCTGCAAAACAGGCAGTCCCTAGCTTTTGCCTTCCGCATCTGGCTCCGTGGCTCCAGGTGCCCCAATTTCTAGTCGGGCATATTGCAATTGTAGCGCCGCACAATACGAACACTCTCCAAAATTGAAATTCTGAGACGGGGACTGAACCTACTTGCCAGACGGGCAGAGTTGAGGCGGCATCATCCGTGGAATGCCTGAAAGACGAACCATTAACTCTTCTAGTCTTGAAGGATGCCCGAGGCACCTCCATTACGTTGCCCTTGTTGTGGAGGATGCGTTCACTCCACACCTCCGTGGTCCTTTCAGCTCCACTCCGAAAGCTACTTACCCTGACTTTGCCCTACACCAGCAGCAACCGCACGGAGTCCTAATTTTGCTCCTACTGATGCAATTTCCCTAGCATTCCGACGTCGTACCCATATTGCTCCTATGGCCCTGACTCAACCCAGCATCAGTGTCCTGATATAGACTCGGGCATGATAACTTCATACATCTCCCCGTACTACCGAGTGAGGCCTCCCCAAATGCCGAAAGAGGGCGGCACCCACACCATCCGGCATTGCATCTGTAGCCATCGGCCAATTAATCTAGCTGGCATCCGGGCAAAACATTCAAGCGTAATCTGAAAGACGCTTCGCTGTAACGCTTGCTTTCGAACAACATCTTACTTTTTTTCTAACATAGTTTTCATCTCGACAGGTCACGCAACTTCTCTATGCTAACCGTTGTGGATGGCTTGATTAATATGTACTACGAAAGCCACGTTCGATATGCCGTTTTTACTGATTCGGCCAAGGCCCTCAATAAAGTTCTCCCCTTTCGACTTTCTCATAGACTTCAGGAGCTATGCTGCTGGCCCTATACTAGAAATTTTGCACAGCCTCCTAATCGGCCAACCCTTCACTTTGAAGATAGGGGATGCCTCCTCACAGCCAGCATCAATGTATACGGGAGTGCCTCAAGGCTTGGTGCTGGATCCCCCGTCCTTTTGGTATGCATCCACGAACTGCACCAAATCCTCCCCGTCAGTAGTACCATTTATGCGGGCGACGCAACCATACGGAACCTTGATGCAGAGCCTTTGGACTCAGCCACCGACAACACCGGGTTATTGTTTGAAATTTGCAGCATTCCTACCAGTGGCGACAAATGCGTCCGCAAGACCCTATGCAGAGTAGACCACGTGTTCTCCAAAAACTGGCCAATATCTTGGTCGGAGCCGAGTGTCGCAAAGTGCTAGATTTCTGGCCAAATTAGCCTTACCTTCTTCCAACGCCACCAACAGACCAGCAAGGTGCTGCTCTTCTTCCTAGTCTTGACCCACAAATATTACAAGCGTATACCAACTGACATCTTCCAGATGATCTTAAGAAACTTTATCCTACCCTTCCTAGAGTTCGGGGGCCAGATCGTGCAGATTGGCCATGTTTGTGATCAGGAAACACTAGAGAGTGTTCGCAGAGCATGCGCCAAAATATCACGGGGCCCAACAACATGTTTACCCTCCAGTCTCTCAAAGCGCAACGTCTACCCTCACCCACCGGCGGTGACATCTTTCCGATACACCGGCTCTTCACATCAAGCCAAGCACAGAAATGCTTTGGCCTCCGTCCTCCCTCCTCACTAGGGGGACTTTCCAGGAAGGTGTTCAGAAAGACCTGCGACGTTCACGAGGGACGCTTTGTGTACCCGCTTGGTTGCATCTATGTGTGATTTGCTGTTTGGGAAAGTAGTATCATCAGCTGGCAAAATCAACTTTTGAGAAAAAACTGGATATTCATGTGAATCTAACGGAGTAATCCTCACCTCAATGTAGACCAAACCAGCATCGGAAACACGTGCCCTCTTCCTTATTAGGGTGATTCTGCCTGTCTAATTCGACAGTGCTACAACTGTGACCTGCCCAATGCCGCAGTGTGGATTCCGCTCACTAGCCCAATTTCTCCATTTTCAGTTAGATGCTCATTCACCCAGATTCGGATAAGGTCCCAAAGACCCATGGAAAATGTCCCGAACCTGGATAAAGTTTACCAGTGGTCGATAGGTTGGGATCTTCCGTCGAAATTGAACAAATGCCAGTGGCTCATGGAAGGAGAAGCATATTACCCTATCTACCTGGTTTCACCTGGGCATCAGGTGGCGATGGAATAAACTCAGCAGGCAAGAGACTTTTGGATAGTCGTAAGTATGGACTTCAAACCTAGTATGCAACGTCATAAGGCGGCGAAGAAGGCCTGGTGTGCCTTATGCCAAATTGAGGGGGCTGTAAGATCTAGGAAGCATGACGTTCTGCCGCTGTTCAAGGCGTGTCAGACTGCATTTGGATTACTGTGTCCAGGCATAGAGACCATATTTAGTAAAAGGTAATAAAATGCTGAAACAGCGAGTTTTTACACGGTGCTTAGACATTTGAGGCACATGGGATATGAGCAGATGCTGAGGGCGCTTGGATCACACTCCCTGGAAAGAGTTGACTTAGTTGCAGACCTCAAGCACAACGAGATCCAAGGACTCTATCGGTAAATGAAAGTGGACAAACAGGCACGCCGCTTTTAAGTCCTGCAACCAAATTGAACTTCAAGACTTCAAATGAACTGAAGTGAAAAGCATTTGGCCTTTTGGGTCACTTCGCCTCAGTGCCAATAGAACTGGAGCGAATTGGGAATTCCGGCGCGTGTTTTGATATCCCGCCTCAAACTTTGACCCGATGACAAAAGACCTTATCGGCGCACTTCGGGCTGTAAGTCTTGTCCTTTCTTCCAAAAAAGAAACTAAAATAATATGTGGATATTTATTTTGTGGATGTTTCTTCTTCCAGGCCCAGCCCGAGGACGCCTGCGACCTGCCAGATGCCTCTTTGGCTCTTGATGGTCCGCAGTACATGAATGACTTTTTTGCCCAGGTACCGTTTTTGACTGTGATATCATATATTTTCAGGTGGAGGAGATCAGGAACCTCATAGAGCGTGTGCAAGCTTTGGTTGAGGATGTGAAAAATAAGCATAGTGACATATTGTCGTCGCCTAATCAAGACGAAAGTACGTCTGGTTTATGTGCTATTAACTTCTTTTAGCAACGAAGGCGCAGTTAGAGGAAGCCATGTCAGAGATAAAGATGATTGCTCACAAGGTCCGAGCAAAACTAAAACGTAGGTGTTTGCTTGTATGGCCGTTCAGGTTTTAGAAATGGAAATGAATATTGAATACGACGAAAACTCTGATAAGTCTTCAGCCGACCTTCGAATTCGAAAGACTCAGGTAAATTCCCTGTGGACAGTTCAAATTTGGTAGTATTCAACAATATCTCGGAATTTTATTGAAGTAATGACAGATTACAACAAAGCCCAGGTCGCATTCCGAGATGCATGCAAAAACAGAATAAAACGCCAAATGGAAATAGGTAAGTCAAAAAAGTTTTGTTGGTGTTGGCGGTCATCCAATTAAAAAGATGTTTGCTGTCGTGCGAAGAATGACGTTAACTTCCATGTATATGAGCGTAACCTAATGTTAGGCCTATCAGCTGCTTACATGTTCATGTTCTGCTCCGTGAAATGTTCATTCGAGATATAGTTGTGTTGCTTCTGAAAAATCAATCAATGGCCAGTGAATGTTTGTGTCGATGGGTTGTGGAATTCGATGCTTGTGATCATCCGCGAGAAACACGGATTGCTGCTTTTGAGGTGAAAATTTGAGCATACCCTAGTTGCGCTGATGTGAAGTCCATATGTAAAGCTGTTGATCCGAAGTGATCCCAGCTGTTCCCCATCCCAAGTCGATTTTTTCGGCGTTCATGGTTGAGTTGCGTTGTAGTCAGTTCGGGAGTAAGCGTAACTGCCTGCGAGGACTTCATTCTCGTCCCCAGTGTGAACCTACTTAGGGGTAACTAATGAAACCATGAAATCGTCACCAGTGGCCCTCTACTGACTGGCTTCCTCTTTATTAATGTATCTGTTTGGTTCTAGCTCTTGTTAATCGTAATGAAATCCGTGTCCCCAGCGTTTTTTGCTCGTCTAGTGAAAGACCTAGCTGACTCAATTTCGGGTGCCACGAAATTGCTTCCGTGTTCCAGTACTGCAACTGTCACGAGAAGCTGAGGCCGGCTCTGGCAAACCACTATGGATCTCTGTAGTTTATAGCCAGTGATGATCAGTAGACAATTTTGTTATAACGCGACATCCCTGCAATCTTGGGTAAACTAAGCTGATAATTCTCAGCTTTGTTATCAGCTGCCGGACGAAATTAAACTTAAAAATAAATAAGAATATTGAGACGGTATCGAAACTTGGGTTTGAGTGTTTCCAGACCTAATGGGTTTTCTAAGTTTTGCTGAAGTCTTCGTACACGACAACAGGAAAGTGGTCACTTAAGTGAGATGTCCCTACTTTTAATGATGCGATCAAATGGATGTGGATGGCACAGTTCGCAGTGTTCTTTGCGCCTTATAGCCTTGATTCCTTCGCTTTAAAGATGATTTGCAGCTCCGCATCTAATCGCATGATTGAAGCCCTGTTTGCGCTTAGTGGAGCATTGAGTGAGGCGTGATGTGTTGGATGCTAGTGGTTGCCCTCTGACCGGGCTGTTCACTCTAATCCGCTTCCGATGGGCTTTGTGTGTCTCGTCGTCTGCCCTTGTACTCCATACATTCGATGAACAATGCTGGAAGAAGTGAAGCGACGGTCAATTTGTGATTTGGCGTAGGTATATGACGAAGTTAAAGTGGGTTTCGTCATCGCTTAGTGTCTCCATTGTTCTTGCTTGAGAACTAACAAGTGAGATTTGTCGGCAATTGAATACTTTGAGGAGTTTTACTGGGAATAGAAATCATTGGCGCGAAAGCTGTGCGGTCTATCTGAAGATCCCGGGAAACGATCGGAAGACGTACATCAAAAACGAAAACAACGCTTTATTTTCCTACTGTTAATTTTTTTCCTGCTTAGTGACCAGTTCCTACAGAGTTTTAGATTTTGCGTTGTTACTGTACTGGTTTAATGGATTTATATTCCTATATCTGTTTCGGGAGTACTTGTCTTCAGATCCTAGTTAGCCACTCTCAAAACACTTCCAGAAACTCTGCCGAGTGACCATGCATTTCACACAGCCTCTGATGAGTAAGTCCTACTCACTGCCTTTTCGTGGCGATATTTCTCACGAAAGTGGAAGACAAAGGGTCCTTGTTGACCGATCCTAAATAATCACCAGAGGTAATAGCTAAACCTTGATTTCAACCCACCCATGGACCGTGTGCGATGAATACGATGCTTACCGTCCTTTCTGGTAAAAGGGGTCTGACTTCGTCTGAAGGCCGTATGAACTGAGTAATCAGCCACCAGTCCCCATTGGGTTATGGGTCTCCCATCTTACCTTAGTCAGCTAAAAGGCTTCGATCGAGAATCTCTAAGAAGGCCACATGCTTTGACCCAAGTAACCTGATAGTATTGCGCTCATTGACAAGTCATCGATTTACTCGTTTGAAATGAGAAGATGGAACAAATGTCCGATGGTCAAATGAGCCTCAGATGAAGCATTTTTACGGGCTGAAACCGAACGCCACTTAGTACGAGCGGGTATCTCATTCGAAATGACCTGGTTATCACATCACTCATGTTAATCCCTTTGTGCCCCTTGAGATCACTCGATCAACGGTGGTCAAGCGGATGCACCATCTGTCACCGAAAAGGTCAGAGGTTCAAATCTCAGGTTTGCCGGTCACTTGTAGTGATCCCTAGAGACATGTCTCTTCCACTGCACTCATGCTTCAAGAGTCATAAAAAACCTCACAATTTCCGAATGACGAACAAACTTGAACTATAACCACGTCAGGACACCACAGAATCAACTATTGTTTTCGTATGCACGTGAGAGGATTGGGTTCACAGGCCTGTTAGGCTCTAAATCGATATGACCGTTGTTCCCAAAAGTTTGATCTCTAAAATTCAGTTATACACAAGAAAAATCTGGTTGATCCAGTCACCCAAAGCTACTTATAAGCAATGTCAAATAAATGGTCTTGATGACAGCGACGGACAACCAAGATATGCAAGGTTCTCAAAGTACGAAAAATGTTTTGGTTGCGTTTCAGTAACCCACGTTTTGTCAAGCTGCGTTAGATTGAATCTTAGCTCTTTTGATTTGCGTATTCATGCGGGACGGGCAACAGACAAACCTAGCACTCACAATCGACCCACAACGTAGAAACTGAAGTGTCCATCAGTAGCTTGTTTAGGTGAACATTATTCCCTATCCTCTCAGCGTACAGATAATGAGGATGGACGGTGCGGTCGACGACACCCTTCGCTTCTGATCCTGGATTTGAGATTCATCACAGGTGCTGTCCTTCTATAGAGTCGCTGTTTAATGAAGGAAAAATGTCAGCTCTTAAATTGTAAGAAGTGTGTGACGATGCGTGCAAGGCCAGGTTACAAATTTTAGGGTTTAAGATGCAGACGTCGGGTTTGTGCGGTTTATAATTGCATATGGGTGCAAATGGCAGCTTTCGCTAGTGCCGGGCAAATGGATTAAGCTTTTGCCCCCTCAGAGACCTTATTTACGGTATCTACTCTCCTGTCAGCCGATTGAAGGTGTACCTAGCATCATTCAGCTCTGCTCACATAATAATGAAGTGGGCTTTAGATTTGTTCTGAGAACGAATAGCCAGATAAGAAATTCCGACACGAAACAGAAAACCAACGTAATAATATATATATATATATACCACCGATTGAAAATAAGCGCGGTGTCCATGTGACATCACTTAAATACAATTTTCCGCAACCTTTTAATGAGGGGATGAAATTAACGACAGGAAAACAGGATGTTTTTGCCTGTGTGTATTTTACACGTTTTGAAGTCGTTTCTACCGGTTTTGTGTCTTTGTTTGCTGTGCCTAAAAGGTCGCGTGAGCTTTGGGTTTACTTAGGGAGGATAGTTAGGGAAAGTTCAGTCGAACTTCCACTTTTGCCACTTTTAAACTATAATGGTTTACTAATTGGTTTGATGGAACATTATTTTTTTATTGTACAAATCTCTATAAGCATAATCTGCCATCGAAATCATGGTGAAGGATGAAAACAGTGAGCGAAGAAAGGGAGGAAAAAGAAACAACATGTAGAATTCATATCACATACTAGTTCTTTCATTCCCCAACTCGAGGTCTCATTTTGCATCAGCAAGATTGTTCCTAGACCCTGGTCTTTCTCAAGAACGCTCAAGCCTATGGCACAACTGAACGCAGCCGGCAAAGCAGCTGCATGTTTTCCCGGACGAACCCGGAAGTCACGAATGCAATTCATTCGCTTAATCCGGGACACCTTTTTAGGTTACTGGTTAAGAATACGGGTCGGTGGTATTATTTTTAGCGAGCCACGTTGGGATGCTGTCCACGGGTATATGCGGTGTTTTGAGATGTGTCACGTTTTCAAGAAATACCGTTGCCCATCCACAGTCGTTTGTTCTACCAGTCAAGATCTACCCTAATGTGAAACGACGTTAGTGGTTGCAGCTTCCTCACTGTGATAGAAGGATGCAGCCAGTGGCATTCAACTAGTTCCGTCTTCGAACCTTAAACTACGGCCAGTTGAAGTAGCGGTAGTGATTATTTTGTGTTTCAGTCTTTCGTTGTTGACGAATTTCAAGTCCAACTCATTCTTGTTTATTCGAACTAATAATTATTAGAGCAAAGCTTCTATGGGTGTATTTCACCTTTTTGTTGGAAGCAAAAAGCTTTTCGAATTTGCATTTTCGTTTTTGTTTCCAGCGTGCACACGATCACAGTGGGAAAGACAAACGGTAACGCCCAAAAGGTTTACCGTTCGTCAGCTCTGTGATTTGATTCACATAACCGTTGGATAATAATAATGATGTTCAAAATACGTCAGACACGTTTAAAATCTCTGGGCGCTACAGACTGTGTGTACACTCTAGGGAGGATCGTCAAACTGGTTCTGAACCAACCATGGGGACGAACGAAGCATGTACGTTTCTCATAAATATGTAAGCAGATTAAATGCCATTGAACCGTGGGTAGGAAGAACAAAGCGGGAGTAGAAGAAACACTAGGGTCCACCGCACATGCAAGTTCTTTCGTTCTCCACGTCCACGTCATGGGTTATCCATCAGTATCCGTAGTTCCTCAGCTGTCTTAGTTATTCCCGGTTTCCGAAATCGAAATGGAGGTCTGACTTAGGAGACTCTACTCAGTTCCCCTGATAGAGGGATTTATCCTACAAGACTGTAAGATGGTCTGGCTGCCTCACAACCGACTGTGAGTTGGTGAATGATTGTTTAGTTCGTATGCCCTTGGGATTAAGCTGGACATTCTGGGTGCTTAACGCGTCTCTCCGCGATATTCCGCTGAGGCTAGAACCGGGCCACCCCCGGCCGTGCTGAGTCATTTAGCCACGAACGAAGTACATGACACCGGTGATTAGCGTAATGGGCACCCAGGATACCTCATCTCATTCAAAGAGCGTATAGACTGAACAACCAGTCACCGACTTCTAATAGAATGCGGGACTCCCAGGTCGTCTTACCGTTTTTTAGGCTGAAGCCTTTGGTCAAAAGTTCGTTGGAGAGATTGACCTCTTTCGATTTGAGCAAGTGTTATAATTTCCTGTGATGAACCGCGAATCCCTACGGACAGTCGATGTTATAGAGATAGAAAATGTGGACTTTTGCATAATTCTTTTCTTCACTCTTTATTTCGTTGTTGCTCCAGCTCCCCATGGCTCTGATGGCAATCGATCTGTACGCAGATTTCTGATTCATGCACTTTTTCTTCGCCAGAGTCTTATCTGTACGACAGGAGTATGAGTGGATCTAGAATCTGTTTTAGAGTCACAGTTATTCGCTGATTATATATATATATATATATACATATATATATATATATATCACCCATTTTTGGTGGAAATTCCATATATTCGTTGAGTTCTTCTGGTCAATCCATGGGACCACGAACTTTTACAACCGTCACTTTGTTTTCCATTAGCTGAACGAAAGATTTCAAACGAAGAGCTTGAAGATATGCTCGAGTCCGGCAACCCAGCTATTTTCACTCAAGAGGTAAGCCTTGGATAAGTGGTAATACGCTGTCAGCTCTGAAATTTTCACTTATTTTGTTTTTTACCCTCGGTCACCGAGACACTAGCTTACTACGAGCATTCCTGGTCTCGCTGACTTGATAGTTGAAACATTCGAAAATGACATGTCGACTAGTGTATCGCTTTTTCAGTGCAGTTCAAATCACCCTGGGCTCTAAATTTTAAGGTCATTTGGACTACAGTTGTGTACATGCAGCTATGAAATCCATTCTAAATGTTGCTATGTGTAAATGGATATTGTGGATAGAAAAAACTACGAATTTTCCGTGAACGACACATTTACCGAGTTTTGTGTTGTTAAGTCATCAGATTGTGATAGTCTTTGGTGTTGGCCCTATTTGTGCTTCCAAATAACCGTTTTTCACCTACTTACTTAGAACAGTTCGGTTTACTTCCGTCACGCTTTTGTGGATACGTGTAATGAGAACCGCAAGTAATCCATCCCAAACTGATTAATTGTTTTCGGTTTTTTTGTGATGGTCTACCATTCGAAAGGAATAAATTAAGGAATTTGATGCCGCACGCACAAGCAACTGACTGCCACTCTGAGGTATTGTCTGGTAGAATTATAACGTCTAAACACAGTGTGCCAGTGTATTGAGGTGCTGGATTGCTTATAGATTATAATGGCTGACATCCATGGAAAGCCCTCATGGTCAAAATTTCAAAACAAATATGCATGAATTGCTAACGAAAACAATAAGGATAGACATGTCGGAAAACGATTTATATGACGGACTTCAGCAGTTTTTGCTTTATGGTGTTTCCGTCAATCAATCTGGTTCACTGTCCTCGTTTTCGGACACTTTGTATGATCCACACTCTGCTCACTGGTGAATTGCATTTGCGTATAAATAAAGTTCGGTATTGGTGTTCTTCGTTTGGTTTATTGTTTCTCGTTTCACTCATTCTTCTGCAGTTTCATCATGCACTTCCCTCCGTTTTGTTTGGCGTCTCTTACGATGCTAGTTCAATGGACAGATGTTCCAGTTGGATCTCTTCCATGTCCCTCTCCAAAATAAGGGAATTTATACTGGTCGTCTGCCATTAGGACGAAGTCTTTCTGCTGTCTCTTTTTCACTACTGATCAACAGACGTAGGATGAGCACTAATACCACATGCTACTATACGAGAATTTCTCTGCCTTCATCAGTGGTCATATCCTTGCTTTACCGAGAAGTTAATTTTGGCCTGTTTGTCATCTACTCTTCACTTCCGTCTACAATATCCTTTTTCCGTAGTGATTACAGTTTGCACGTATTCTATGAAACAATCAGTACTGTTCTCTCTGCCTTATTTTATTGATTGGCGGCGGCATGTAGAACTAACCTTTTGCCACCGCAAAGGTCGGAGACCCGAATTTCGCTTTAGTGATAGACGGCGACTCGCTGTCTCCGGGCTCTTTATCTCGTCTGACCTCCATGGTTTTGTGCTACCCTGGGTTTCAGAGTCACCTAGTGCGTTAGATCCCATGGACCATAAGGTATACCTTTTCCATTGCACCTATGCATGAAGCATATAAGGAAACGGAAATCAAACCTCAGGAGCATTTCCTCTTACTTTTTCACCAACTGCTTATTAACCTTGATGCTCCTTCTGACCCCTAGGCTCCTTTTTATCAAGTTATAATTTTTTTTTATCGGTGCATGCGTAAAGCTTACCATTGAAGTTCTTTCGTAACCCATCCGTCCCAGATACGGCATGGTTTTTCTGTTTTTCGTTCACATCCACCCAGTGATTTCAAATCCACACTTGTTCGTCTTACTGTCGAAGTTCTAACGTACCTCATTGGACCGTATTCTGTGGAACAATGGGTCATCGTACGAATCTCGCTGACTGAATTAGCTTCACTTCTTTCAAGTTGCTTCTCTTTTCAAACTGATTTTGAGCGACGGTCGCACATTTTTCCCGTTTTGATGAAAGTTTAGTTCTTTTTTGATTTGCGAAATTTCACCATCCAGTCCAATTACGGTGCAGCGCAATGCAATATATTCCTCTCCATTTGTTCCCCTCCTATCCTAGATCATGACAGATACACAACAAGCCAAACAGTCACTCGCAGATATCGAGGCTCGGCATCAGGATATAATGAAATTAGAAAAAAGTATCAAGGAATTACACGATATGTTCATGGACATGGCGATGCTTGTTGAAAGTCAGGTAATTTCTTCTTCGGTATTTATCTGCTTTCATGCACAGCATCTTACCTCGGTTGCCTTTATCGTTCATTCATACTTGATTGAACAGCTTAACCAAAACGAAAGCGCAGGTTTCGAACGTTCGTACTCAGGCTACGGTCGGTAAATATCACGTACCAATATACATACAGTATTGATATATTCACAGACTAGGCGCCATCGAAACCGTGGCTAGAAAGGGGGAGTGGAAGAAACACTAGGGTCCACCGCACATGCAAGTTCTTTCGTTCTCCACGTCCACGTCATGGGTTATCCATCAGTATCCGTAGTTCCTCAGCTGTCTTAGTTATTCCCGGTTTCCGAAATCGAAATGGAGGTCTGACTTAGGAGACTCTACTCAGTTCCCCTGATAGAGGGATTTATCCTACAAGACTGTAAGATGGTCTGGCTGCCTCACAACCGACTGTGAGTTGGTGAATGATTGTTTAGTTCGTATGCCCTTGGGATTAAGCTGGACATTCTGGGTGCTTAACGCGTCTCTCCGCGATATTCCGCTGAGGCTAGAACCGGGCCACCCCCGGCCGTGCTGAGTCATTTAGCCACGAACGAAGTACATGACACCGGTGATTAGCGTAATGGGCACCCAGGATACCTCATCTCATTCAAAGAGCGTATAGACTGAACAACCAGTCACCGACTTCTAATAGAATGCGGGACTCCCAGGTCGTCTTACCGTTTTTTAGGCTGAAGCCTTTGGTCAAAAGTTCGTTGGAGAGATTGACCTCTTTCGATTTGAGCAAGTGTTATAATTTCCTGTGATGAACCACGAATCCCTACGGACAGTCGATGTTATAGAGATAGAAAATGTGGACTTTTGCATATTTCTCTCCGCCGTCTGTTGCGTTGTCCGGTGAAGATTGACATTTTTCCCCTTCTCATGTTCTGAGCTCTATAGACTATGATGTATGCCTCTTCAGCTTTACTTATGCGTATTGTGTATTACAAAATGATAGGTGGTAAACCTTATCAGTCTAGCAGTCACAACAATCGATGACTCTTTTGGAGAGGATCTCATTCTCCAGGTCCCAGCATCACCAACAGATTGTCTGTATTTCATAAGGATGCCGGTTTCCCTCCTGAAACTCACTGTGCCGTCGTCTACGGCTGCTTATTGGGTAAGCTTGGGCCCACGTTAGTCGATACTGACGAACTTTGATGACCTCTTCTTCCACTCTTAAGGACGCGCCAAGTGGCACGCATCTTTGCGCCGATTTCCTCGCCGAACTCCGACCTTGACTTTGAGCTGAGTATAGCAACCGATCTCAGATACGAAAACTGGTCAGCTAAGGGAAAAAATATTGAATAATTTAAGATGAGAAATGAATTTTATGTAATAGACGAAGTGTTTTAGAGACTGTTATGGGGGAGAGAATAGGTAGTTTAAAAAAATATCGAACCAAGGTTAGCTTTAAAGGCGCTAGAATAAAAATAACTTCTTAAGGAAGTGGGTGTGTTCGTGTTCGAGGATGATGGATGTAGTTAAACCACTGCGCTGTTAATCTGTTTCGATGACGACGTTACGAAAAGTGGGGCAGTGAAATAAGCGATGAAAGTGGCTTCATCAGTAAAAATTTGGGTTGGGCTCTGATGTCTCGAATGGAAGACGATTGATGAGGCAAAAAATAACCTTCTATCGAGGAGTATTTGAATATTCAATATTCACAGCAGATGTCCGTAGAATAATCTATCGGCTTGGACGGAGGTGACCAATGTATTATACTAAAAACGTGATGTACACACTAAAAATCGTAAATTAGATTACTAGTTAAATGACAGGGTCGGAATTGCTGTTGGCAGACAAACCAGTAATCGTTGACCATAAGATCGTAGTTGATCGGAAATTAAGTTGTGGTAACTAAAATTCCGAAGGCTGTGTTCTTTGAAACCTGAAAGCATTCTTGTTTTCATATTGGCTGTTCTACGCATGAGTGTTGTGGAAGGTGCATGCTTCTTGGCGTCTGGGGCTAACTACAAGGGAGAGAGGGAATCGGAAATCATACCCGCGGAATTTTTATTGGTATGGAATTACATAAAGTCTCAACAGGTCATGCATGGTAACGAGCTGAAGTTATGTGGGCAAATTCGTTTCTTTAGGTGGCCAGAAGAACTAACCGGGTAAAATAAATGGATAACAAAAACACCTGTCCACTGAGTCCTTCGGGGAAAAACCACTGATACGTGAGAAAATATTAAGAACGCTCATGATTATGGGGTTTCACATATAAGGTAAAATGGATCATATTCATCAGGAACATTGCCAGTTTCAAAAGTTGATTGATAAGAAAGGGATAGTTGCCAAAGCGTGGCCGAGAATGACAAAAAAGGATTTTTGCCGAATTGGAGTTGGGCAAAATAATTATTGCTGTTGGGGTCTGGTTCATTATCTCAGTCAAGTTACGTAATGTAAGCACATTTGAGTAGGCAATTTGTTTATGAGTAAGGGATAGCGTAACAATACAAATCGCCAATAATTAGGCGGACATGTAAAAGCCACTATGTCGAGCAGTCGCCCGATAATGAACCAAACGATCGCCTAAATTCGCGGCGTGGAGCAGAAGTTTGGAAAAGTTAACGGGGTTTTCGTAACAATAAATTTGTAAATAGAACTGTGGGTATGTTTGGTGCAGCTGCTTGTTCTCAAGCCAGTGATATATATATATATATATATATATATATATATATATATATATATACGCATAATCATTGGTAAAAAGTACGCTATTCTGCAGACCACGCAAGTCATAGGATTTGTCCAGATACCCGGTTTTCATCATCGTAAAGTATAAGCGACGGGAGGAGCGAGCTTAGTCGATTTCCGTGTTTGTGCTCCTGTACCACTCGTCACATCCATCCTGTCCTTGTCCCAATTCCCTTGTCATTGCCCACATTTCAGTTGTTCGAATACAGTTCATCATTACAATGCATGGATGAATCGATGATTTTTAAATTGAATTAGTGGATGAAGAATCAGATCCATGATTAAAGTAACAGGTAATGCGTGCGCACACACAATAGGACTCACTCAGTAGCTTTTCGATGTAATTTAACCGCCCGTCGTCGCTCTAGTGCCACTGACAAAATTGGTGTGACTTGCTGCTGTTGTTGTTAACATTACCCCCGCTGCCACCGCTTACGTTGCTGTGTTTATTGTGGACGTATACTTCCGATATTAATTGGATTACACCTTGTCGAAATCCTAAGTATTTGGCAGAAAAAATTGGTGCATCGTCACGGCCGTTGCTCTCTTTGATTGACATCGTACTTTCATTTGTTCGGTTTCAGTATTCCATCTGTTAACCTCGTCCAAATGCTCAAATTTCGGTCGCTATCTCACAACCTAGTCAATTTGGAGAAAAGAAAGATAACAAACAGTTAAAGAGTAGCTACAAAAATGAGTTGAGTGAGTACATAGCACAGCAGGCATTTCTAATGCAAGGATGTCACTGACTAAGGCATCGAGTTACGTCAGCCAGAATATTCAGTCATCACTTACGTGGATCTCGCGTACTCCAAACCGGCAGTCCAACTACACCTACACGACCCAGTCCATTGGGTTTTTACATTTTATACATTTCTCTCATATCATCGACTGACCGTCTCGAACCATCTTCCAATTACTGTTTGCCTCGGAGGATATTATGGATAAAAGCAAGTGTTCTGTGGGTATGTGCAAAACGTGTCCACTCAAATTCAGTGTTTCACTTCAAGGTTGAATTCCCGGGCCCAGAACCTTACACAGTTATTGTCAAAATTATTCTACCAATATGACAAAGACAATGATGTTCAAACACCGGAAGTCTTTGCCCATCTTTTGATCTCAACGACCCCGTTTCTGAGCCGTATACCAGCCCTGACCATACTGCTATTGTGCATATTTGACCTTTGATCGACAAGCGGATGTCACGCCGACGCCACAGGTACCTAAAACTAGTGGATGCCAGTTGAGCCAGATGTATTCACAAAGATGAATCATCCGAAGCACAACGTTATCCGTATATTCCGAGTTGGACAGATTCCTTTGAGCAAATGTCAAGGTCGCATGTGAGTAGGTCTTAATGTCGAAGTTTAATTGAAACCGGGTCGTGGTGAACTCGCTTGTGATTGCCGTGAGCACTATCTCGGATTTGGATATGCGCATTTAGAGATTGGAAAAGAGAAATGAGGTAGCGCCACAAAATCTCGCAATCGACTGAGTCGAACACCGCTTTCAAAACAAGATGACAGTCGTGAGGTAATCCCACCATGATGTTTAAAAAGTGGCCTTGGTATTTCCTCTAACTGATTGTGTCAACGATTTCGAGCTTCAGAATGAGGACCCAAGTGAGTTATAGCAGTTTATCTATCGTCTGAGCGATAACCTAGCTATGTTGGGATGCGTTTTGCAGGAATGGATTGGCTCGATGCTGAACCTTGTTCTCGTAGGTGAACAACTGAATGAGGTGGGTAAGCTTAACTACTTAAGTGGTGGCATCTCACGAGGTGGTTATAGTCGGATGATTTATCTTTGCGAATACATCTGGCTCGACTGGCATCCACTAGTTTTAGGTACCTGTGGCGTCGGCGTGACATCCGCTTGTCGATCAAAGGTCAAATATGCACAATGGCAGTATGGTCAGGGCTGGTATACGGCTCAGAAACGGGGTCGTTGAGATCAAAAGATGGGCAAAGACTTCCGGTGTTTGAACATCATTGTCTTTGTCATATTGGTAGGATAATTTTGACAATAACTGTGTAAGGTTCTGGGCCCGGGAATTCAACCTTGAAGTGAAACACTGACGTCGATGCGCTGTCCGCTTATCGCCGAACATCGAATTTAAGCTGATATCCGTCTACGAACTGGTCTTTGCGAACAGATTTAAAGGGGTCGGCGGCATTTTCATTGTTCTAGTAGAGAATGACGGGTTTTATTACCAACTGTGAGATTAGACGTAGAATTTTGGGTCGAATTTGGCCGACCTAACCAGAACTGTAGTCTAATAGGTTAATGTATGTGGATCATGTATTGCGCATGCTGTCTAATAGATCCCCCGATATGCACTGTTCTCCGAAACAACTGGTAGTTGGGAGGTGGGTCGAGGTAGTCAGTCTATGACGTGGCGGAAAAGTATGAAAGCCCTAACCACTGGACTGTCCCAGACAGTTTGTTAGATTACCGACTTGGAAGCTGCGAGATCCCCCCGAACTCATGACTAGGGACGTTAGGCCATATGACCATATGTAGTCAGCGACATTCTTGCAACTTATTACTCCTCTTCGGTTCTTCCGATTTGATTTTACAATTTTTCTTTCACTATTATTTGATGTTGGAAGGTTGCAACCAAAGCCAGAACATGGTTAGTGGTTGCGATTTGGACCACTAGTGACCATGAGTCGCATGACTGGATTGTCCCAACAAATTATCTCCACAAAGTCACCATTTCTGTACAGACTTCTTGAGCTCTTCGATCGTCTATTCGAATGGACCACTTCTAAGCAATTCTTCACTATAGTTGCGTAATCTGGTACCAACCTGAAACATCCATTTGCTTGTCAGATTTCGAAACTACATATCAAATGAGATCGTTTTTATTCTTTCGATCCTATAGACTTCTAGCTGTTGTTTCCATCCGTGTTTGTTTCTATCTTTCTGTCTGTGGCAGTTATAAAAATCAACCATTCTTCTGGGTCTTGCCATCGAGTTATTTTGACTTTTTTCAGCCCACTGTAATGGTGCATCTGGTGACCACCTTGGTTTCGGTTATTCCGTTCTACGCATTCTGGTTATTCCTGATTATAAAACGGATGTCGCACTCTGAATTACGTGATAGTATGCGGTTCCCCATAATCCAGAAAAATGACATTGATGTCGATTCCACGTCAAAACAACACTTCGGCAGTAGTTATAGACGATTTGATTTGTCTATGAAATATCAACACTATGCTCACGATTGGAAACCACTTAAGAATTATCGGTAAATTTTACTCGCCGATTAGAACAGAAATCCCGGATTGCATAACTGTGAATCCCAGGAGCCCCTCAAGTTATCCGAGTGGGTGCTCGGTATTGTCTTGAAGTAGCACTTCGCTAAAGCCGTTCACTGATCACAACCATTCTGTTGATTTTCAGTGATGTGTCCTCATATCTCCGGTTGGACTAGGGCTCATGGGTAGGTTGCATCACCGTTTACTGTGTCTATTAGAGCGGGGCTTTTGTGACATGCTTGAAGCATGAGTGCATTGGAAGGGACATATCATAACCATTGGAGTCGACTGCCCGGGGAGAGGGGGAGACGACTGGCAACCTTGACCCTGTAACTCGGAGTGGTATAGAACCACGTAAGGTCACACTAGATTAGGTATGGTAACGAGCCGGGCGTTAGTAAGTTGCCATCTGCTATCAAAGTTGTCAGCATATCTGGGTTCGAAACTCTGACCTTCTGGTGACAGACGCTTAGCCTACTTGATCACCTCCGGCCCGTTTGCGTCTCCAGTAGAAAGCTCATTTTAGCAACCGACGGCTCTTTTGTGGCTGACTCTTACCTGATGCAAGTGATGGCACTAGTGTGTACTGTGATTGCATGTATGGTATGAACCATGTTTATAGTCCGATTTCTGTATGAAATTCAATGGACAAGCGACGCTAAATGATTCTGATGAGGTTAAGCTGATGTATAGTTCATCCGCGATTTTCAGTAGGGAAGTTGGGTGCTAATATCGTTTGTTGAATCTATCCACAAAATTCTATTGCCGAACTAGATACCTCCCCCCAAGCTCGCTAAAATAAGTCAGACAGAATCGCTGGTTCATTTGGCGTAGTCGATAAAGTAACGACTGCCTGTCCGTCACACCATTTTCTGATTGGCCTCTGATAATGAAAGTTTCTGTCCATGATGTTCCCACTCTTTGTGGTTCAATTTTTATTCATCCGCTTGTACGTTTCGACCGGGTGCACATGAAATCAAGGGTGCATCCAGTGAAGTCCCCAACAAAAGAGACATTCATAATCGGAGGCGTAATGTGCATCCCAAATTTTCCGATTTTCGAGAAAATATGAATTATCACACGTTCGCTTTTAGATGTGGGGGATGTTTCTGATTGTTACACCGATGTCTGACATACCAATCTCCCATCATATTGTGTGTATTCTCGCCATCTCTCCTTTTGAAATAATGCTCAATCGACTCACACACCACTCATTTCTCCATCGATATTTGCTTGCCGTTGCTCATCCGATGCCCCTTCACTTCGCAACCAGACTGATGTGACCTTAATGTCTGTTCTTGACAGCTGTTCTCATAAATCATTTTCCTTCTTATCGTTCCTGTTTAATCTGCCTCAAATCTACTCCGATCTCTCATTTCTTGCTTTTCCTTATCCATTTGCAATCACAGGGGGAGATGATCGATCGGATCGAGTACAACGTGGAACAAGCCGTCGACTACATTGAAAGTGCCAAAGCGGACACAAAAAAAGCTGTGAAGTATCAGAGCTCTGCGCGCAAGGTAGGCGTTCTAGCCGGTACAACCGTCAGCTCCTGGCAGTTGAACCTCATGCCTTATCTGCACGCTCCTCTGTCACTGTTGTCGTTTAGTCGTTGTCATCCCCTACCGTCCTGTTTCACGTCGTCATCGTCATCTTCTGCATTCGCAAGCTCAAGGATGTATTTATTGTGATACATATTGTGCAGTTGTTTGTAACTTTGTACTGTTGCTACCCCCTTGATATTCAACTTGCTTTCGCCTGTTCACACGTCTTTATTTGGACGCCATTGTTCTGTGTTGCTCGCAGTTCTTTTATTATGTTTTCTGCTAATTTACGTGAAAACTCCTTTGTCTTTCATATTTTCGGTGCTGTTTTTATGGTTATTTTCTTATTGTAAGATTGAGATTATTTTATTCCGAATTTAAAGTTGAACCTGCATTATCGTTGTGCAATATTACTGGTATTATTTGCTCTTGTCGGTCGTTGTTCATTGTTTTCTTGAATCCGGGTTCTCAAGGAATTCGTTATCACATTGATTCATCGGTGATGCTTTCTTTTTTCTTATACGCTGTCCCAAGTATTACGGGTATGGCAATTTGGTTTCCTCCCCGGGGGGTTAACGTAACCTGAATTTGATTGGGTTTCATTGGTGTCTGACAAACCAAGTTTCTTGCTTTATTCGCAGTCGGTGTTGCCTTGTTGCGGTTGCTCTTGGTGAAAAAGCAAGTTGTTATAATAGACAACTGCATGTGGGATGTCAATTTTTACCCTACATTCCGCTGGTTTTTGTAAGATCAACAATTAGTGGTTCAAAATTAAAAGGAGTAGGTGTTATCACGACATGAGTCAAGTGGAATATGCGCCGCCTGGTTATCACTCATTCTTCCTGGGACGGACAGACTAAGCGTACGTGTTTTGCACCTGTTCAACCTCTTGGTCACATTTTTGAAAGATAAAGCAAATGTTTGAGGAATTAAATGCATCTGTTCTACCGCACGAATTTAAATCGAGGAACCAAAAATCGTTGGTTTCCACGCAATATGTCTAGGATCATTTTGCTGTATCTCCATAAAGGATTTAATGCAATCGCAGCTCGTTTTCATAGTAAAAGACTAATGTCACGTGGTGGTTTTCTTGTCCAAAAAACAATGAAGGCGATTGCAAAATCCACCATGTAAGCACGAAGCAAAATGGTCCTGAATATATTGTGCAAACTTGTTTTTCGCATCACTTTTTAGGTATAGCAGACTGAAGAAAGTTCATAGTAGTAGTTTACTCGCATGCACATTTGTAAATGTTGGTTTGTCAAAAAGTTTGATTGATAAACATTTTGGTAAGCTCACAGGTTGCGTTGCACGGATGAAGATGACCGGTTCAGTTTTTGATTGCGCAAGCACATGTGTTAATTTTTGAGCACAAATTTCGTTCTTTATCGGGCCAGTTCGTCAGATTGATCTAGAGTCGATATTTGCCGGACGTTTTGTGATAATCAATCCTGTATTTGGCTAGGTAAAGAGCGTTTTCACGAGGCAGTATTGGGTAATTGCTATAGTCTCCAAGCTCTACAACATCGTAATCTCCACTCATTTTTGAATCAGAGAAAAATGCTGTATTTTCACATTATTGTCCAACTAGTTATAGTGCAGCATTGGTTTTCTCTAGTCTCAGTTTTCCGATTATCGTTCACAAACAGGTAGCTCCTGTAAATAGAGCGGAAAACAATGAAATGTGACCGCTTTTCTTTCTTTTTTTCATTGAACCTGTTTTCAGCTTTTGTCGGTCTCGTGGCCTGTGTCCAACGGAATAAAAGTTAAAACTACCACGCTTATTACAGATGTGGTTTAGCAGTCTGAGGTTTTGTGTGGTATATATGCTTCGTTTGCTTTTACATCCTGCTTGGTGTCCAAAATATGTTGAGCATGTGTTATACAAAGAAGTTGAAAGGCCAGGACAGATACAGTTAAATTAACCGAAGCAAGCAGTTTTCCCCCAGGAAAAAAATTAAAAAGGCACAGTTTCCCTGTGTGCGTCTTTTACATACAGTTGACACGTAACTGGCTATTGCCAACACGGTTATTACTGGCTGGAGTGTAGCATTACTAGATTATGTGATTCGGGATCTTCGCTTCTGTTTACAGGTAGATCAGCGCTTCTAAAGAACCACGTAGACGTGGTGATTAGTCTTTGTCGTTTGGTGAAAACCATTCGATTCTGCTTGGAAATCTCAACGGTTTTCTGAACTCGTTGCGTTTCATCACTACTCGTGGATAGCTTACTCTATTCCTCTTGTTTGATTACGTGAAGATTCCGATACGAACGTCTTCTTTGATGATTAAGTTTATATCGTGATTTCAATGGACTATATTTCATCAAAGCTAACTGTTCTTATCACCTGGCTAAGGTCATCGCAGTGGATAATTCTGTTTCGACATTGAGTACCGGTTTTCCCATAGACTCCGTGTTGTACCCGTGGGAAGAACCTGTACCATTGCCCGGTCGCGGTTTACACTGTTGTTTGATTCTGACTGCCCAAGAGTTCCGCCGTAGATTCGTGTCTTGCACTCCAGACATTCCACGTTTAGACAGTATCACATTGTATCCGAAGCGGCTTCACGCATGTCTCATGCTTGCCGCTTATTTCTTGCTGCTGTCTCTTTACGATGAACAAGTATCCCCATTGGCTTTGTGGACAGATAGCTCTCGATCAATACAATAATAAAAGTCGCTTACGAATTCAGTAGTCGTCACTACCTACCTTGTAGTCAGTGAAGATTTGGCGATCTTCGAAAGATAAATGTAGTTGCACGATTGCCAACGATTTTCTTTTTTTGTCTTCACGTCTCAGAGTTTTCTCGACGTGAATGCGCTGAACAGGTTGTGTACTTCCTCATCAGTCGGCGGTTTTGATCCTTAGATACGAATTAGTGATTGGGGAGACACCAGGTCTCCGGTAATCAGATTTTCGGTTTGCTTCACTGATTAAGCTCACGAGTTCAATGTTGCCCCTCAGCACTGACCTGAATCAGCCTGGCATGTTTTCACGATTTGCCGCAACAAACCATGACCAAGGCTCAAGTGGATTCATTGAGAATTCCATTGGTCACACTTCGATTGCACCGAACTGTGATTGCGCCTCACGGACGAGGCAATTAGAGCTACTAGTGAGTGACTGGCCGTGCCCATTCTCCGGGGTTAGAGGGTTCCGGGACGTGACGTGAAGCATAGATTCTAAGTGCTTTTCTATTAGGCGGCGATCCAATCGCTGGAGTGGGAATTTTCCGCATAATTCACTAGTTATCGTTGTCTTCAGAACGCTTTGGAGAAGTCAGCGAAAGAATAAGATGCCAGGCCCCAGGTGAAAGCTGTGACGGAGGACCACGGGTACTGACGGGTCAAAAATCGGGCTGCACAGCTGCCTTTGTGATTTCCGATCATTAACCATTAAGACCGTAAATGGATGGTAAGTCCACTTAAGAATTACACGCTGATTCGTCGGAGACCATGACCATGCGATTCGGAAGACATTGTCTGCGACGTGAGTCCTAGCGAGTGTGCTCGGTAGTCTTCAGACATTGTTGTTAAAAGTGCGCACATTGTGAAAAAGTTGCATGGCTAGTGACAATGTGTACTTGGAACGAATCACTACCGGTACGATTTTGATTTCGGGTCTTCCTGTCCCACAGTCATCAGGACGTGAAGCAAATCACTATCCTTCGATCTGTTGCATTGCCACCGCGTCGGATTGAGTGTTAAGGTTTTTTGTTTACAAGGATGCATGATCTTCCGTTGAACAGCAAATGCTAGCATGGTTGAATGCCTGAACTAAAGGTGTGAAGTCAACCGAAATACGGGTAGAAGCGCTCAGAAGGTAGACCGAGTAGTTCATTCAATCTTTTAAAAGAATAACCGCATGGATAATCCATTAGCCGATTTTTCTATCCTAATCACCATATAACTAATGCGCTATTATGGTCACCAAAAATAAACGTGAAATCTGAGGTTGGTGAATTTCCCGTAAAATTTAGGGTGTTCACAAGCGGAAAACCAGACCAGGATAGTGTAAATCCCTTATAAGGACTGCATCAATTTGCGTCTCAGGATTTCAGGTCTCTCGGTCGCTTAGCCTGCAGTTTCGATCGCAAACGATTTATCAGCAGGCTACCCACACGGTGATACCACGAACAGCGATGAAACGTTTCGGATCCGAATGTCAATTTCACCGGACACGAGGCCTACGTTGTTGACTTTTAATACTGAAGGACTCAGTGCGTAAGTTGGCGCGGAATTGGCTGACGGGACAGTTTCTTACACCAGCCATATGCCTCTCGTGGTCGAGATAAAATTCCAAACGCCAACGCGTAGGTAAGCCTCGATGCGGTCACTTTGGTGCTGGGGCTGTCGCGCACACAACATGTCTTGGCCCGGGCGGCTAGAAACCCGCTTCATTCGGTGAATATCAATCAACAGTCATTTTGATACGACAAAAAAATACAGGATTGAGGACAGAGGGAATTTCGGTCGGCCAGCAGAAGTTAGCCCCGAAACTGCATCAAATCGGGCTCAAAACAGTTCGGAGTATTTTATTTTATTATCTTTAACTAAGAACAAATGTAGTAATCAGATATCACGCCAGCTGGGAAATGAGGATATAAAATAACTGGTAAACAGCGAATACGAGTTGGGTTAGAGGGACTGTGTGAACAATTCTGTGACGACCGCATGTTTAGTCATCACACGAACCATTTCTGGCAAAGGTTAGCTTGTGTACAAAGCAAATCAACAAAAGGAAATATTGCTTGCGTTCAAATATGGCTTGGAGCTCTAGTGATATTTTGAGTAAGTTACAAATGTTTGTCTTACAAATGATTTCTAACAATCAGGTGATCAGTTAGATTTTCTCCAAGGTTAATGCGTATGCCTTTTCATATTAGAATCTTACTCCTACCTAATTTATTATTTAATTCAGCTAATAATATTTTGAAACATAGATCGTTTACTTGTATTTGGTTTGTGGACGGGACTTTGTAGAAACTCGTAGGTTTAGCGACCACGGGAATGATGTCCGACTGGCAGCAAAGCCGATCGTCACTGCTCCAGTAAAGAAGTTTGAGAAAACAAAGTGTGCACGATAGCACCGTAGTGGTAAACCCCGAACTGCAATCGGCGAATCCCATGCGGACGAAATCGCTAAAAAGCCGATCAGCATACGACAGTTTGCTGAAGAGTGTGGTGGGAGGCGTAGTTCCTTCGGTCACGCCTTGAAAGAGCGCGGCCTGGGGCAGATTTCCGAAATTCAGACTCAATAATTAAAATGCACCGACTCAACCGACAGCGTACCATTTCGTTCATAGATTCCAACGGGAAGATACGTTTTGAACTGTCTTTACTGATGAAGCGTTTTTTTGTTTCCACCAGTCTAGTGGACGACGCTGTTTTTAGGCTGACGTCAAGCTCCAACGATTCGCTGGATCGAAGATGCATTAAAACTAAAAGCTGACGGTATAGGTTGACCTCGGTGTACACGAATCGTTGGACCGTTTCTCTTTCGGAAAAATCCCACACCTTATTGACATAGGCACTTCACAGAAAATTTTGCGGGTTACCTTATAACCAACTTCTACATGAAATTGCTTCGTGAGGGGTATGCGGGAGCACTTGGTTTCAACGGGACGACACTGAATCACAAAACTCAAGGATAGTGTGAGAATGCGTAAGTGGGGTATTTCTCGTATACTGGTTCAGCCTTGAAGGCGCGCATGAATGTTGATCGCCCGCGTTTCTACTCGTATTTCGGTTAACTTCACATTTTTAATTCCGGTGTTAAAGCACACTGGTATCCACTGTCTAACGGACCAGGGGATATGCAGAGTCCTTGTGGATATTTTGATAATGCCGCTGTTATTTTCGGACTGACCTCTGGCCGGCGGTGGCCAAGCGGATAAGGCCGTGGTGTTTGGACGTGAAGGTCGCGGGTTCGAATACTCCCCCCGCCGGCCAACTTCCCCACTTGGCAGCCCTCTTTTGGCCGCGGCCCCCTTCCTGAAAAATGGTGGACGTTTTTGTTTCATTAATAAAGGAAGTAAAAGAAAGCTTGTCCAATCCGGTGAGGCGGCTGTACGTGAATACCGCTTGAGGGCTTGCCCGCCTGCGTGACCCAGCCGGTTATGCAACGTGGCTTACCTGACGTCGAAAATTTTCCATAGCTGGAACTTCAGAGGCCTGAAATCGGACTAAGTTATCGACGGTTTACCAGGTGGGGGCTTAGTTTAGTGTCAACGCAATCCCCTCTACTCCCCGCTGCTTTCCGTTTGAGGTTCGCCTTAGAACCAAATGTTTTTGATTGAGATCGCTG
The DNA here is from genome assembly GCA_008360955.1 of Fasciolopsis buskii. Classification (NCBI taxonomy): domain Eukaryota; kingdom Metazoa; phylum Platyhelminthes; class Trematoda; order Plagiorchiida; family Fasciolidae; genus Fasciolopsis; species Fasciolopsis buskii. Next base: position 349,141 of record LUCM01005952.1, read on the forward strand.
TCCTATTCAGAGGATGGACACATTTGCGGTACTCCGCTTACCATTTCAGATGTTTATCGTTCTTGTGGAATTCCAGACTGCATCGGTCGTCCTGCTAGATAATCACTAACATGTTGTCCATTATATGGTTCAGGGAGGTGGGTCGTGATAATTATGTTTCTGCTTACAGTGTCATGTGTTATTCGACCTGTTTTCCGCCCCCGGCTACGTTTCTTTGCCCCTTTTGCTTGCCCAAAATGCTCCCGCCGATATCTGCAGTGGTATTTTTATCAAGTAATATGGTGAATTATCTTCAGTCTCGGTTCACGTTCTCAAGTTGTCAGTTTTTGAACCTTGGCGCCTTCAGAATACATGCTCTCATGCAGATCAGTCCACTATCGTGCTTAGCACTCAAAATGGACGCACTGGCGACTGGTGTTTTCTGCGTCCGTGAAACACGAATTCACGAGTCGAGTAGAATGCTTCAACTATCTGCGCCTCACGTCTCGTCAGGATAGTTTGTGCCACTTCAGGAGACGAAGCAGCTCCAGCTTCGATTTAAAATGGCATAGGAACAATCCTGCCTGACAAGAATGAAGCGACCCTATTAGAATGGATTCCGGTTAATAGTCGATTATCCCCAGTACGACTCTAGGGGGTCATTGTCTTTCAATCTTAAATCGCAAGGCAAGCCCACTGGCCGCTGTCTCTTACTCAGAGTCGCATATTTCTATAAGGAGAGTGAACATACAAGGGAAACAGGGACCGGACCTACAGAGGGGGGAGATAAAAATGCTGCCATGGCCAACACACGGAACACCGTCTGACTGTACAAACGCACCTTTTAGTCGTTCCGATTCGATAGAAAATGACAACACGATCGCCACTGTTCGTGGTTCGCGGCCATATACTTCAATGTCTCCAATCAGCTAGTCGACCGGTCTTTCAGATCCAACCAAGAAGACGGAAGACACCTACTTCACCTACGTTTGCTGTGCCTTTTCGCATTCCACGTTGCGACGTCATCTGCTGACCTCCGCATGGCTTCCTCCACCCCACGAGAGGAACGTAAAGTAGGGTGCGGTATGGTAGACGGGTGTTCGCCATACGCAGCACGTGATCCAACCAGCGTAGTATACTGTTTCATACGCTGAAACAAGGTATTCTCAGAATTTACACCTAGTATTAGATTCCTCACCTCCACATTACTCACCCGGTGACTCCATCCGATCTTAGCCATACTACGTAGACATCGGTGGTCAAAACCTCCAACCGACGAACATCTCCGACACGCATGTTTCATGTCTCCCACCCATATAACAACTGAGCGCACTGCGGCACAGTACACACGACCTTTCAACTTCAGTGAAATATCAGGCCGACACCACAAGTGCTTCAATCCAGCGTGCGCCGCTCGAGTCTTCAATGTACGCGTATTTACCTCTACTGGCAAGCTATCATCGTTCGCCACGCAGCTACCAAGGTAAGTTAAACGGTCCAAAATCGTTAGTCCCTCCACCAAGAATCAAGTTCGGCACTGCTGTCGTCCAGTCCTATAACAGCACTTTGCACTTTGAAGGTACAACGTACATGCCAAACCGAGCAACCGATCTCGAGAGTCTATCTAGTGCTTGTTTTGCATGGCCCGCGGATTCGAACAGATAAACAAGGTCATCTGCGTAATCTAGGTCACATAGCTTCCCTTCATTTCCAAGTTCGACTTCTGCATCCTGCAGACCTCTTCAGGCATCCTCCATAACCTCGTCCATGACGAAGTTGAACAGGAATAGAGAGATGGGACACCCTTGTCGAACACTGCTAGTCGTTTCGAATGGCCTTGATAGTTCACCGTGTATTCTCACGCGACAACAGGCATGCAAGTACATTGCTGGCAGGAGGTTTACGAGCTTGATTGGCGTACCCTTCCGGTGGAGAACACTGAATAGTGTTGGTCGATCCACGCAGTCGAAGGCACTTTTCAAGTTGAGAATGACTACGACCGTAGGGCGGCAGTGCGTGTGGCGCGTTTTCAGTAACTGTCGAAGAATGAATATCTGGTCGATGCAACCCCTCCTGGACGAAATCCGGCCTGCTGTTCACGGTTATTACTCTCGCGAATCGGTGTCAAACGGCGCAACATTATTGGAGCTAAGACCTTAGTAGCTACCGGAATTAAACTAATTCCACGATGATTGCTGCACTCACTCCGTGTGCCCTTCTTCAATATGGATACAATCAGTAACGCACCCCACGACAACGCAGTACGTTTCTAGTTCCATATACCACGAATGAAAGAGTGTAAGTGTCTTCATCAAGGTTCCTCCACCTTGTTTGAAAAGAACGGGGGTAAGTTTGTCGGGACCGGCTGCTTTTCCCCATTTCAGCAATCGAATATTTGACTGCACCTCCACTTCCGTTGGGGGGTCAAGCGACACTTCTCAGGGATTCACAGCTACAGTAGTCGGTCTAACTACATTAGCATGCGGCAAGGTAAACGGATTCTTGAAGTGCTCAGCACAACGGTCCAGTCTTTGTTGTCTACCATGGATGAGCTCTCAATTTCTATCCTACGCGGCATCACTGATCGAAGTTTGTCACTCACTTGTGTCACGTATAAGCTGAAGCAGTCCTTGACTGATACCTGAAGCAGCTGCTAATTCCATTTCTTCGGCAAACTTAACCCACCAGTTTTCACAGTCATTATTAAAGCTTATCGTCAACTGAATTTGCACTTGTTGATGTGTGCTATTCATATGCTTGCTGTTAGGACTGGCGTTTTTGTTCCATCAGGCTCAGCTATCCTTTTTAGATCTAGTGTCTTTGTTGAACGCTAGACCTAGGACCACAGGCGAAACTTGCTGTCGAGTGCGTCGCCTGTTTGACCCCAGCATTCATCTACATGTTGTTGGTCGATATTCTTGGTTTGTCGAATAGTTTCTGTTCATAGCTGGCGCGAATAGGTGAGTCAGACTGACGTTCTACGTCCAGTCGGGCTTTCGGTCTACACAGATGACCATTGAGCTTTAGGAAAAATCGCACTAATACTACTGCATGGTCCGATTCGACGTAGGTGATTCAGTACGACCTACAATTCTGAACAGAGCCGCACCAACCGTGGCTTATTGCAAAATAGTCTATCTGACTCAGACTTCCTGGGGTCAGTTGACGTTTGAGAAGCTGATGGTGTCAAGTGCCACTTGTCGCTTGTTCATATGCACTAACAGACGGTGACACTGACATTCAGAAGGACGAGTTTTATGACTTCTTCGCCTTTCTGGTTCACAGTAGCAAGGGCCCTGACACTATATTAGTAGGTGATTTTACTAAAATAGTTGGAAAATTTAGGGCATCAGAAACTTGTATAGGTGGGCATTTGGCCTTGCCCGTTCATCACTAAGATAGCGGGGTAGACTATTCTAGTTTTGTGCAACCACCTGCTTATTACTATCCGTCACCATCCGACACGGTTCGCATCAAACAGCGACATGACGCTCTAACTCGACAGGTAGTTTGAGGTAGATGGAAATTTCATTCATCTGACTTTTTGGGATCTCGTTTGCATAGGTTTAAACACGACCCATGTTACGTGGGCACATTTGTGCGCAACGTGCACTGATTATTTATTTACTGTTCCACAGTCTGTTAGTAGATATATCCTTTAGCAGTCTTGTGAAACAGACGCATGTTCTTACCCAGTTCTGAATGTTTTTGACATAAATCCGAATAATTTCAACAGCTGCGAAATAATGCGACAAACGCTATTGACCCTCACTCCAGCGGGGATGGAAGTAGAGTCTAACGTTCGGCTGACAAAGCGGGGAAAACTGGTCGACCTAGACGAAGTCTCTTCAGTTATTTTCAAAGCTGGGTGAAGAGGCATTGCTCTGTTACATTTGGAACCTAGAACGTAGTTCGTCATCTCGAGCAAATCGCCGGTTGTACTCCCCTCTCAAGGGGGAGTACGCAGTGATTGGAGTAATTAGATTCTGATAGTTACCAAGGGTTTATCTTCGAAAATTCCGCAATGTCTGACACTGGTTCCAGAAAGTAACGAATGCGAACAGCAATCCGGAGTTCGCCGAGTTAATGTGGTCAGCATCATGACTTCCCACTTGAAGTTCACGAGTTCAAATCCTCTCAACACCGGCTCACTTCCCCGCTTGGTAGTCCTCTGTTGACCACGACGGCATTCTTGGAAGCGGTTTGCACTGTCATGTATTTAAAGAATAAAATGAAAGATAAACAATCCGTGTTGTGCCGACTAGATTTTCATCCTTCGGCAGCTAATTTAAATGCGACACACTATTGTCCAACAGCGTGATTTTTCTCTAATGGAAAGGCGCCTTTGATTCATTCGACAACACTGAACTTTTCAATGCTCTTCACCGGAAGGATAGATCAGAGAATTTTACGAAACTAATCCAAACACTGTACTTATACACTTCTTATCACGTAAGAGCATATGGGGAATTATGAATTTCCTTCAAAATGATGATCGGGGTTCGACAAGAAAAGTCTGTCGATACCTTCTTGTTTTACTTCGTCATCAACAAGGCAATGTAGGGGACCTTAGGAAGTCTTAGGGATGTTGGCGATAACCTGTCAAATGTGAAGTTGTGACCTAAATCGCGCGCATGACGTTGTTCGCTTGTTCCACTCTGTCAAACATATGCCCAGTGCATTAGATGGGTTCACGAGAGCTATAGCTCCATTCGTGCTGCGCTTTGCATTTCCAAAGCTTAAATCGACTCTGCAAGCCTGGATGTCAATAGCTCCGAACTTGCTACTGGATGCAAAGGAACAAACCAATATCGACCGTTTCGGTCAGCCCGAAAGCTTTTTGACTAAAGATGATCTCGCTGTAGTGGAAGTGGGCACGCTTATATCCAAGACTCAAGTGGCGTGCTTTGAACTGAAGCATTTGTGGCCCCAGCCTGATAATTCACTAAAGTTGAAAGGTTACGTGTGCCGTGTCTGATTGCGCTCAGTCCTGTTGCATGATTGTGAAACGTGGAGTTTGCATGCTGAAGATGTTCGTCGCCCGGAGGATTTTGATCATCAATCTCTGCAGTTCATCCTGGCCTGGCTCGTTATCGCACCTAACCTGCTGAGACCCTGTATGATCCTCTGTGACTAATTTTCAAAGTCCTGGTTTCCGGCCCCCCGCCCCCTATCGTATAGTGAACCCATTTGATGGCCAGAACCACAACTGTACAAGCGAATTTAACTCTTTGATCTTTGTCAAATTCCCGTGATGTGACTGTCATGTGTGGCTTTTCATCTGAACGATTGTGCTTGTTCGGGTTCTTTCATCTGGCAAAGATGTGTTTCCTGTGACCGATCAACCACACGACATCGAACACAAAACTGATTGTATTTAACCGGCTGACCCAGTGTACGGGGAATAAATATTTTCGAATCATATTGTTGTCATGTGATATTTGATTGATGCACAGATTTGCAGAGATTTTGATTGTTTGGAAGCTTTCAGCAGCGGTCTTAAGTAGAATCAACTCAGTTCTCAACAATCCGCACAACAGAGGGCCGCGTCACTCGTAAGTTGTCGACTCAATAGCGTGACTTCGTAGCCTAGTGTGAATCTCGTCGCTGTATGTTGGGAAGAAATTGCGTTTCCTCCAATCCCGGTTGTTGTGGCTCAGTTACATTTAGGGTATAGTGAACGACGAAGAAAATTCTATCTGAACCATGACGAGAAAGGAAAGCAATAAGGAATAAAGAGGGAGGAAAAAATGGATGTGTGAGTTGCACCACACACGGCAGATCTTCCGTAATTCACAGCTTTTTATTGTATATTCATACTCCGTAGTTCGGTTTCTCTGGCTCAGTTAAGGACTTCATGGATTTACCCAATTTCTGATCAGGTTTAACTTACAAGGCAATAGGATGATATTTGAGTACTGTAGCCTACTGGAGATCGATAAGCCCTTCCGATGGAGTCAGAGGTTCCGGTGCATTTTCACAACACATGCCGGTGAGCGAAATACCGCACGGCTCATTTGTCTTCGCTTTTGGCTTAAACTTTTTGTTTATCCAACTTCCGCAGCATAATTTCCAAGGCCCCATCAGTCCGACGGAATGTCCTGGGCATTCAGCGTCGTCCTCGCAATTTGGTAAGGAAATGTTCCTATCAGCGAAACTTACTAGGTAGAGGCCGTTCGAGGTGCATTATCATGCGGAATTCTGCTCAAAGATGTTCTTGGTTGTTGAGTGAAAATAAACGAAATGGAAGCTAGCATTGACTTAAAACGCTACTTTGAGTGTATAAAACTAATTTAGCCATCGACCAGTTCAAGCGCATACCATGACCAAAACACACTGGCGTATTTCCAGTTTCGAAGATTAGTGATCAGCACCTTCATATGTCCACCCACTACAGTGGCAAACATTGGGCTGTTTGAACGTCTGACCAGTTGGCTGTGAGGCTGTTCGCAGGAAACAAACACAAGCAGGTATATCCCTCTAGCTACTCATTACCATTCGGGTAGATAATGTTTATTACATTAATCGATTTAAAGTAACTGAATTGCTAGCGCCAAATTGTGGTGAGTATCCTGGTATTACACCAACTCCAAATCGAACATTCTTTAACATCATTCATTAAGCTGTATAGATTATCAAGTTCCATTCCAGTTCATTAGCTTAAATAATCGCGTAAAATTCTTAGGAGAAATCGTACTGCAACGTACGCACCAAAATGATGTCAGCTGGTAAAGTTTAGTCTATACTGGACAAAATGTTTGAAGTTGGTAACAATCACACTATTCATCTCCTTCGGTTAGTAATGAATATTGATTGAATAATTGGATCAGGAGAAGCATAGTTGCGTTGTTTCTTCTTATAACTTTATGACCATTTCTTAGACGGAAAAAAGAAACCGCAAACAGGCCTCCTAGAAATCCAAAAATTCAAGTTTGTTTGGACATCATTTTGATGTAGTATCTTCGAACCAAAATCCACATTGTCGAAAGATTCTCACGGAGGAAGTTGTTTGTGATAAATAGGGTGTTGCGACAGTTCGTTTCATGAATCTTAATCCCGTGATAACCCATCGTGCCTTCCTGCGATCCCCTGTCATTGGAGTGGTCTTTTCCTACCGCAATCTTGGTGCGCCTTTTTGGTTTAGCCTGAACTGGAGATTCTTCGCACATTTCATAGCTTCTGGTAAGCTAACGTTTAATAACTTCGGCCTGCTTTAACAATATTTATTGCCGGTGATACCATTGGGCGGTTAGGCGAAGGCTGCAATTCATAACTCAGATTCAACGTAGGTTTTATGTCAATGATGTTGATTTGGGCTAATATGGCCCCAAGATTGTGCCAAGGTCAAGACATGGATGGATCAGTGGGTGAATGCGGGACCACTGTGGAACCGCAGTGACCGTCCACCGATAATGCCAAGTCCCGGAACCCCATAAAAGTTAAGCCCATAAGGTGTGCCCAGTAAGACAATTGATCAATTTATTGCTAACTTGCTTCACTCACACCGTGACATAGACAAGTGTGATTTTTTTTCGAAATACCATTTTCTACTTCCCATCATAATTTCGTGTTTGCATTAGTTAAAGTATCGCGTTAGAGCTTCCGGAAAAAATCAATTGCAAACATACCTTAAACGTTTATTTTTGCTCCATGCAGAAGTTGAAATAATCCAAAATCTAGGGGGCTGTGTGTGAAATGTTTGTCACGACATCCATACAAATGATTTTCCTGTTAAATCATGAATATTCCGACCACACGGATACGAGAGAGGCAGAGGCTAATGTACGTGAATTTGCGCCTATTTGAAAGTTGGTCATCTTCCATCTGAAGGGCGGACGCCACGATCGTCCAGTGGGAAATATGCTGAGAAACATACATTGCTACGAAATCGCTGTTCCATTAATCTAGTTCAAAATGTCGGATCACTTATTTAGCTAACGCATATGACCAATAAGCGGAAAGTTCTTTGGATTCTGTTGTATTCGTACTTGATGCATTTGCGAGTGACCAACAAAACACACTTGCAGTAAGCATTAAACCGCTTTCTTTTTGGTCAGCTTGTCAAGCAACATTAGTGGAACAGAGGTTTGTTTGCGGTCAAATGTTCACTTTGTATCTAACACGCAGTGCGGGTGGAAGTCAACAGTGCAAAAAAGGGACAGAGACCGGTTATCGAAGGCCTTTCACTGTCGCGCCTATATATATATATATATATATATATATATATATATATATATATATATATATATATATATATATATATATATATATATATTGATGGATCAGCGACGTTGTAAACAGCAGATCCGGCCTGGATGCACCGATCCGAATTTTCCCAATTACTGGTGACTATACCAACTTGGTGCTTAAATACTAAAATGAAAACACCTGCGCGTCCGAATACTCATTGCCTTACGGGAACTGCCCGGTAAATCCGTCAGTAAGATTCCCAAATTGGTGATTAAATTGCGAAAATCGAAACACAAAGCTGATGACAGAGCATGCCAGAGATATTCAAATGGTTCAGATTCGATGGAATAATCCATTCCCTCCGATCTGAATGGATGGTAGCACAGTGAGCTTACCATGAGGAATTTAGTCACGTCCTACATGCTGATCCCATATTTTGATCCCGAATGTTTTCGACTACTGTTTTCCGATGCCACTGTGTAGTAAATCTTATCCTCAAACCTGGGTATGTGAAATCCAGAAAACATTTCAATCAGAATACCTCGGTGATATCTGTATACGTGTTATAGACATCCTTACAAATACACACAATTTTTCGTGAAACTCGTTCGGAAGCATGAGGTTGAAAGTTTCTAATTCCGACCGGAATTCCAGTATGGCCCCCAACTTCACGGTTTTCATTAGTATTTGTCATTATGATTAATCGCCACTACAAGTACGTTGTTTCTGCGCTGGTTTGAAAGAAGAATGACTTCGTTGTATATATTACTCTGGAATCCTTTGTTTATGGAGTATTTTTGCATAGCCTAATTATGTCCAACTGAGAAACGCCCCCGTCATTTAACGACAGAAAGGTCATATCCTTCGTGAATTGCGGTTAAACTCTTCTTCTTTTCCCCTTTTCTCCCACAGAAAATGATCATCATTGGAATCTGCGTGGCTATTCTGGTTTGTATAATTGTTGGGACAATCGTGGGTATGCTTCCTGGTGTCTAGGACCGGGCATCCTTTCCATGGCCCACATCCCCGTTCTATATCTCCTTGCTCGACGTTTGTCGTCTTGAACGGATCGGAAACAGAATAGCGCTGCACAGACATGCCACGCATTCACTCTATACACTGAAACATCATAATCTATCTTCGCCTACTTGTAACGTCCCACTTCGTCCACTCTTTCATTCTTCGCAGTTCAGCCTTGCGTATCAGATAGAAAGGAAATGTTTGTTTGCGTACGTGTGACTTGCAAGGTTAGCACACATCACGGCCTTTATCGAATACTATCCTACCACAGCCTAAACGCTTTTCTTTCATCCCCGACAAGATGTCATTTTTAAAAGGTTCTTCCTTGGTTATGTTCACTTAACCCCCGCATGTGTTTGTATGTGATTATGTTTGCGTATGCATTTCTGCGTTTTTATAGCAATACGACTACACGCCACACAAGCCGTCGGATACAAATGAAAAATCTTGTCTTTTTCTATTCCATCACTCCTTCGAACTCACCTGTTTTGGGTCTGTCTAACTTGATTTTCCTTCCCTTTACGTTCAAACTTGTAAACATCTCATTCACAATCATCAACGAAAATAACAGGAACAATAGCGATAATTATCACAAAAACCTAACTAGGTTTCGACAATGATGAGAATTTCAATTTATTACGCCCGCCCTCCCCCTTTTCTTTCCTCACAATTCCTAGGACTTTCACCGGTAGCAAAGGTAAAAACCATTCACAAGCTCATCGCCCGTCTCCTACAGGTCATGCGCGATCCCAACATATTGGTCGCATTTGCAAAACTATGCAGCCTTGTTCTTTCTCATTTGATTTTCTTATTTCCTCATTCCATCAGTCGCAAACCACGTGGATTTGGCTTATCTACACAAAAGCGATTGATCTCCTACCCACCCACCCATCTCTCCAACCCCACCTCGGCCTCAATACGCAACAACTCACCACCTCCCCCCAAAACTCTTCTCAAACGGGCTGACCTCAAGGTCGTTTTGTGCTCACTGCTATTTTGGTTTTTCTCCCTTGGTTTCTTTCAGTCGCAAGCATTGTTTTTTGCTTCCTCAGATCGGAACACTTTTGGATCACGATAAACAACAAACAGTCGGACAAATATGCAAGCAAACAAATAAAAAAACAAGCATGGTATACTGAATCCAATACAAAAATACTACCCAGAATGATCAGATCCCTAATTTTTCTCTCGCCACTCTCATCCTGCGATTACAAGCACAATTCCACTTCCGATCTTTACCGAACTCAAAACACTACGAACCGTTTACTTCAGTGACGTCCGTAGACCAGCGAATCTCAGCGAACGTGGCACGCATGGAAGATGATAGGATGCACGGTTCAAACAGATTTCTCAAAGGTTTGTTTGTCTACTTCCCAATCAGGTACTGATCACAACAGTCACTGACTGTTGCTCAAAGTGGTTCCGATCTCCGTGGTCACCACTAACTAGCCCATGGCTGACCGTCCCTGTCGGTCGGTACAAAGTTAGCTACTGCTTAAAACTCTACAGTTTGCATTCATATTACAACAAACAGGATGATCCTAGATGTGTAGTAAAATTGGATAAGAACTCCTTCTTCTTCCTCTGACAGGGGAAATTTATCACAGAATAGCATATCGTTTCCTGATTGCCAAGCCGTCACGGCATGTTCATCCAATTTGCATACTGTTGCATTTGACAATTATATCGGTGGAGCTCATTATTAAGGAGACTCCAATATGCAGTGTTCTCCCACCCCTACTTGCAAAACGACGAATCTTTCATGTCTTCAAAGATTGATATTAATCGCAGTCACGTGGCAACGGTTCCGATCATCATTCAATTCAATATTTCCTTCTCTCTTTGGCTATGTGCATAATACTTTTGTAGTTACTCTTGGTGTATGGTTTTGTATTGCGACCAGGGTGTGTGCTCTTACCTAGAGATTCACATCACAGGTTGTCCAGTCGAATCTGTCGGTCGTTCTTATATGTGCACAAATACAAACACGCACGCGCGCACACACAGTAACAAACTACATGCAGATTCACTGATTGGGGATGCCAATCACCAAACTGTGACAGTTTTGTACTAAACAAATAAATGCTGCAGTTTTTTCATTTTCCTTCTCTCATCATTCCGAGCATTGTCAACGATTAGCGCTGTTGTGCATAACATCCCAGTGGATATATTGAATCTAAAAACTGTCGTCAACTATTTAGACAAACTTCTAACAATTCTTCCTGTTCCGTAATGATGTTTCCACTTTCATTTTTTCCTGCTTTTTATTCGAATAAGTATTTCGGTCAACTTGACCATGTTCGTCTGTGGGAATGGTTGGTTTTGTGGATACATTTTCATTGTTCGGTTATCAAACGGACAAGAACGAAAAAAAGGATTGTTGATCATCCACCTGATGTCATGGCGATTAAATGAACTTATAAATTGGAATGACCAACTGATACAGTTGCATGTGAAAATTTATTGGTTTTATAAACGATCTTTATTTATTTGACAGTCTCCGATTCACACTCATGTCTTCTCATCCAAAATCCACTCCGCTCACCCCTCTGACTTATGAAATGCTAACCGTCAAGTATCCACGCCAATGATCATGTCGTGATACACATCCAGATTGGACCACTGTGTGTAAACTGGAAAAATATCCGTCAGTAGGCGGGTGCTTTTCAGTCCATATCGTGCACATAAAGGAAACTGATAGCCACTCAACAGAGACAGCCAAGTCATTAACAAGCAGAATCTTATACATATATTACCTAGAGTGAATGAGAAATATTATTTACCTCGAAGCTGTTCATTTATCTGTGCCGCTCTACAAGTTCCTTTTACTCAGCAATTCATTTCATCTTCATGTATCTTCCAGTGTTCCTACTCTTCTCACTGTGGCCACGGCTTTTTTTTCTTTCTTGTTTTCTTCCCTCATTGTTTTCACCCACATCTGCTTATTTTGTCAAGGTCACTCTTTACCATAATCTTACATGAATAGAACAACACCAACAAGAAAACTGTATATTCATTCCATTTCCTCGGGATACTGCCGTTTGTGTTTATTTTTTCCTCCAGTCTCCAATGTGTAACCGTCTCCGCCCAGGCGGCTCCGCCACTACTGTGATGGCGTCGGCAACCAGGGCAAATTCGACCGGCAATTTGCTAGATTGGAAATGTCGGATCACTTTGTCTTCTCGCTTGCTCGCTCATTCATTCGCGCGTCAGCTCATGTGCATTGTTCTCGGTACCGCATCTGGATTGCCGGGATTTTGTTCTTTCTTCTTGTTTTCATATTCTCGGTTCGGTTTGTATCAAATAGCTAATGTATTCGATGAGACTTTTGGTGTTCGCTCGATGAGGAATGGGTAATAACTTGTTCTTTGCCGTCACTGTCACCCTGGATTGTGACACAGCATCGCAGCTCGGAACTAAAATTTGGAAAAGATTACATTATTATTACTGGGATTCCACAGTATGTTCCTTAGTTCGGGAGCCTCATGCCGCAGTGCGAGAACCATAAGTCATCGGTATTTTATGCGACCTGATTCCTGAAAGCCAACCTCATGGCTCTCAAACTGAGAGAGGTAAAAGAACTCCAGAGTGAGTATTACATTTTGAATTTACTGGTATATGTTCCCACTGTCCAGGATTATGTGCAGGCATGATCTGGCGCATTGTTACCACTACTGTTCGACATCGGAATAATGATAGATTTAGACAACATAAATTGGATGGGAACAAGTCTAGCTTCAGTGCTGTCTGAACGCATGACTGGTCGTCATTTTTACATACTCTACTTGGGGTTGTCCTGTCAATGGAGGATTGATTTGGTAAAATGCGTCGTTAGTTTGGTGGAAGGACGAACAAAGAAAGAAATTCTCGCGGGCGACCGAGCATCAGAGACTTGAATCGGCTGCCAGATGTAGGAGTTTTGCCGCCTGTCTCGTGTTGTCAACTTGGTGAAGAATTATTCAATGGTACATGCGGAGTGAATTACCGTTGGCTGCAAGACAGGCCGTAACAAAATCCACATAACGACACCAAAGTAACCACGACGTTAGTATTTTGGATTTCACCTAAAACCATGCAGTAAACCAAATATTACCATACCGAAAATAAGCTTTAAGGACGAAGTGGAAAGTACGTCTCATATGTGAATCAGAGAACAAATCACTTTTTCTCTTACCAGCCATCCGGATAATTTAAAGTGTAAAGCCACTTAATCGATTTGGTCGCAGAAGTTTCACGCAAAATAACCTTTTGTAGGCAAACATCAAATGATGACAACTGTGATAAAGTTGAATTAGTTTGCTCAAAGTGAAGTCTCATACGGGGGAAATGCAGATGTCGACTAATCACGTGAACTGCGAAATCTGTTTACGTCGACACCACAAGCCAGAAAAGACCAGATGATCGTCTACTTACCAAGCGGTTGGCCTACCACACATCTCTCTTACGTCAATTTTATGTATATGAGCATTCTTCTTTTATCTTCTTAATTTCCTTGTTAATGGAGTAGCAAAATCTACTGCTTTCGGGAAGAGGGCTCACGGTTAACTGAAGATTCCCAAGTTGAAATGCTGACTGACAATGGGTGGTTCCTAACCCGCGATCTTTAAGTTGAAACCTTGCAATACTGAACTTTGGGCCATCGTAATTCCAAGCAGCGTCTGATACCTTCCCTTTTCGTAATCTATGCATAACGTCTACACCTAATATTTCCCTCATTTTCTGCATGGTTTTCCATCTTTCGGAAGTTTTGACTTCCGATCAGCAACTACTGACCAATTTTCAGTAGTCACCGCCCATCCTCCAGTAGGTTTGTGATGATTTGAGTACTCCTAGCCTAGAGTAGAATGAAGACGTTTTACAGCAACGTAAGTATCAAAGAGGCCTATTCAAATGATTGTATAGCCTGTGTGTGCGATCAATCAATAGTAGTGTTCAAAGAAGAGATGTGTTTATCTCAACTTATGCCATGGCTGCTAGAAACGATCAGAAACTGCTACACGACAGCCACAGATTATCAGACAAATAAGAGGTTCATTTCAACGCTGCTCGGTCTTCGCCAAGAATCATCTCCTGACAGTTCTTTGGCAAAGTGATTCCGACTGTTGTGGCTTAAACTATCGGACATTAAAACCAAATATTTTCATTGGATCAAAATCTGTTTTTCTTTTGGACCCTGGTTCGGTAGCAAATGGGGTCTGCACTAGATACTGCCTTAGTCAGTTCAACCGGCTGTTGAATTCAGTTCTATTGCTATAATGTGATTTTCATTTGGTTAGATTGATGTATGAAAGGAAAAAAATCACTGCGAAAGCGACCGAACGTATAGCCGACAGTTTTGCTTTCATTCCAACAGTGCCAAATGCCAACTTTGCTGGGAAATGTGACCATGTTAGAGAAACATTTGCAGGAATACACCGTTTTATTGATCCGTCGAGGATCAGTCCAGATTAAGGTTGTCAGTAGATAAACTTTTGGAATTTCCACGATAATTGACTTCTTCGTCGTCCGATTCTCGATGAAAATATGCCGCAAACAAGTACAGAGACTTTATTGTAATTAAGCGGGAACCTAATGGCTTATATTAGTATGAAAAATGAATTTCTGGTCATAGTTCCCATTGATGTTGATTGTAAAATGTAATAGATGAGTGCAAATGGCTGAATTGAATGAAGTATCAACAGGTGACTGGCGCGAAGGGCAGGTGTTCAGTCGGCTTCATGTACGCCAGTGGACGGACGAGGTCTCTTTTGGTTCTTTTAACTTATTGAGAAGACAGTTGACCATTCATGGGCTGGTGACTGATGCAATCACTGATCCAATGAGATGCAACAAAAGTGAGAGAGAATTCCGGGATTTCTTTGTTTTCAAACTAAACTTAGTGCGTTATTTTCAGTTTATGTTTTCGCATTTCACTATGGTTCTTTTTTTAAATTTATTCTTGAGAACAGGATGGATAATCTCAATCCGAAAATTCACATATTCTTGAAAGATCAATGGGTAGAAGCCTGATGAAGTGTTCTTCTTGTCCTTCAAGCTTCATCAGAAACACAATTGGAAAAATAGCTGCTCAAAACAGATTAGTTTTCACTCAGCTACTCCCCACTGCATTGCAGACAGGTTCTTGCAGGAACCCAAAGCTAGAGTTGCAAACCTTATAAGTTCTCCTACTTAGTAAATGGGTTTTCGAGTGGTGCCCTTCCACCATCCTCCATGAATGATGTAATTACTGTGAACTTCTTACTCCAACGGTCGTTGCACAGGATTATTAAGATCGCATTGCCCATTTGACTGGAACCGGATCGACGGTGATAACTGAATTGTTGTTCAGAGTTTCCATACTGGATTAACACCTTACTGCCTTTTGGTTGGACGTTTGAGTCGAAGGCTCAGGTTAAGGTTCCCATAGAAAAGCCTTTTCTGCTATGTCCAACGGCGAAGCACCGCCGGACCAAAACACCTCCGGCACCTTTTCTATAATGAATCCTGCTGACTGTCGTTCTTTCGAACTAGGGAACACATAAAACGCCACCGGTTACTGCGACCTGATGGACTTTTCAAGTGGAAATTAAAAAGGATTGGGAAATGAATTGAGCTCGTTGCTTAAGCCTACTTGTCTACTTCAGTTAGTTCCTTTCAGTATTCGCATACCAAACCATATAAGGCAAATAACTGCATTAACTAGGTGCATGATCCGTCCTTGAAACTCACGTACAGGACCCCATTTCGGGATATATAACATCAGCCTCTTTCATTACCCGTTGCTTGCCAAGTGAAGCGGATTCCAGTGCTCATGGTCTTTCTGGTTCCAGGATCTCTCTGAGCTCGAGATGTGCGTGTGTGTGTGTGCGTGTGTGTGGGTGGATGTGTGGGAACACAATTAGACGTAATGCCAATCGTTTATGTGCATTTTGGTTGAAAGGCCCATCAGTATTATTCGACTGAATTGTTTTTTCGTCGTCTTCATTCTTATGTCAACTGACTGCAGCTCTCCTGAGACCAAAGACAAATTCCGGCGGAATCTGATCCGATCATTTTGAGATTTGCTTCCAGCAGATGCAGCGTTTGTAGCGCGTGATCACAAAGCCAAAGCTGCGTGTTTGATACGAAAGAACAACCCGTCGGAAGCTCACTTGGTTAGCCCTTGAGATCGAACCGGCAAACGCGGTCGTCTCTTTCTGGTTCGCTCCAACCACAGACTATTGTCGCCATAACGAAATTTCCTCATAGAATGTGATATCGATTCGCTACCGCGTTCACAGCCTTGGACTCAGAATGACCACAGAGTAGTTGGTTGATGATATGACGGCTCCGTCGAAGAAGCAAAAACTGAACTCATTTGATTCATTGCACTGCATTGCTTCCTACGCTTGAAATGCAGGCTGAATTTGCACATTCGAAGAAATGCTTCATTTTTACTTCTCTTTGTTAGTATTTTCAACTTCACCAAGACAAAATATTCCTTTTCGACTGGCCTACATAAGACTGTGATTTGGAAGGTAATGTTCCTCTGTGCGAAATGTGATTCTAATTTTGGGAACGTGATACTGGAAACCAATGGAGATACGGTGTTTTTGAAAGTATAGCCGTTGCCGTGTGGTCAAGGGAGAGGTGCTTGAAGACGATAACTAATAAGGAACAGGAAATTACAGAAGAGCGTGTAATTTTATTTGCATGGCAATGAAATGCGCGACAGATAAACACCTGGCACTGGTGGTGACTATCGGCTAACTCCCCATCCACGGATGTGAAGGTTTACATCAGCTACCATAGGGCCAAAGAATCTCCTGAATTTCATACTTTGCAAGAAGTGTTTCTCGAACATTGACCTATCGAATGCATAATCACAAATTCCACTGTCGCACAAAAGCAGACAGCTGAATATAATTGCCAGTCTCTGGGATTTGTTCCAAAATAACATTATGCTAACTGGCCTGTGGGAGGGAATCTTATTGTAGTTATCCTTGCGCCTGGATCTGACAGAACTGTTTCGTTGATTATCGGTGGTTGCGCGACGCTGGACCGTGCCAGGCAAATCATGATCACTGCAAGGGTGCAGATGCAGCTCAATCCTGTTAGAAAGCTTGCGAGCGCAATACACGAGACCAGCGGACAGACGACAGCGGTATGATCAGAAGGCAAGAGTGGGAATGCAAGCAAAACAACCTAAACATGTGATGACTTCAATTAATAAATCAGAAACTTTGTATACCGTTTGACAATGCTCTCATTTGAGATAGTGGGGATGGGAGACAACGATCCAGAAATAGGATCGGCTTACTGAAGAGCAGAATTGCGAACAGAGAATCAATGATACATGGACAGCCTGTACGTATCAGTTGGCATATTCCAAGATGCCGGAGAAAAGATTACCCTTGGTTTGACTTTTTTTCGGAGTTCGCGCGCCTTGCAGTAGAAGGAATGAAGTACATGGTCATCAGATATGTTGTGTAGATGAGCAGATATTGAGAAGAACATTCAGGCAACAACCAGTTTTTTGATCTTGCTTTTAAAAGAGGCAGACTATAAGTGGTGGCGAAAACAGAAACCGGAATTGTGTTCGGAAATTTTGCAATCCGTTAAAAGAGCGGGAAAATGATATAGGCAGCTGGAAGATTGCTTTCAAAACAACCGACCAAAGGCAACAGCAACCAAAGCAAGTTCCGCCTAACAAAAGCCAAACTGGCACTGATAAATAAGGGACAATGAAGCGACCGCTCGGTGATGGATAAATTACTGTAAATCGCCGGTTAAACTAGGATAACTGATCACTCCCGCTGCCTTACTTCGGACCCGGTCGAGAGGAGAGAAAAAGAAGACGCCTCGCCACAAAAAAGACTAAAGTACGCAATTCTTGGACGAATTTGCAGTTTGTAAATTAAAAAAGGTACAAAGGAATGAAAAAAAACTTGGGGCGCGGGATAGGACGCCATTCATGCCTGCATCACGAAAAGTAAGAAGAGATAAACATGAAAGTCAGAATTCGCAGACAACTAGTGGAAGATCTAATAGATAGAGTGAATAACTGTGATGAACAGAAGACGCGTTAAAGTTTAACTTCGAAGATAAGGATTGATGTCTTGGGGAGACTAGAGGATATGTTTTATGATATCCTTCACGCATAGGTTAAGTGGAAGGAGCAGGGCTCACAACCACCAGAGCCCATTGCACAAGGGAAACCGGCCTCCACGACCCTGCAACTTGAACTGGCATGGGACCACACAAGATTTCGTTAGGTCAAATATAGCAACGAACCTGGAGACAGCAAGTTGTCGTTTGTCACCAAGGCAGCATTTAAAAGTGCTAGGTTTATGAGGCCCGTTTAGATACTTGCCCAGGGGCTTAAAAGCAACACGGGCGAGCCATGCTCGATCTACATTGGGGACGGAACAGCGAACTAGAAGGTGAGCATTACGGAGTGACATCAATCGCTAAGGTTGCAGGTGGGAGGTAAAATGCATTAGTGATGAACAGAAATGTACTGGATGAAAAGACGGGAGCATGAAGAACACCATCATTTGCGACAAAAAGTTGTGACCGGTCTCCATCGCCTGGGGCGGAGACGATCAGGCTGCGAGTGGAACTGAGGGAGTATGAAAGACCGAACACAGGCAGTTATGACATCAGGCCATCATGCGAGACACGGTCAGAAGCCTTCGGTGAGTCGAACAGGATCAAATACGCTTCTCCTTGACTGTCAAGTGCCGCTGACCAGGTGTACGGAGCGAAGGCCACCAAAGTGTCAATGGAACGACATGGTCGAAAGCCTTACTGACGACCACTGAGCAAGCTTTCGAGTTTTTGGGCCTGAGTACCTGATAAACAATGAAGGTTTCCATAAAATTCGAAACCATACATGAAAAGGCAATGGGACGGTAACTATTAGAGTAAGGAACACTGGGCAAAATCCCGGGTAGGGATCAAAATAGGTGGCTGCAGAGACAAGAGGATAGGCATCATGTCGGAAGTAAAGACCTTGAACTTCCTGATAACAGGACACTAAAATCTAGTACATACAAAAAGTTTGCGAGGTGAAGAGTAGGAATCCGGAGCAGAGTAGGATTGAGAAGTTCGTTGATCACACATACATACGCACGCATGCACACACGTGCGCATAAACACACAGACCCGCTGACACTGGGGCTTGACTATCCCCGCCAATCAGGTTCGTGCACATGTTTGGACGCATATCTCCTCATCACTGACACTCTGTTCACTACAAGCACAATGTCCGAACATAACGCAAAGACCTGTAAACATCTGGTTGTACGTTACTTTTATCCTTTGATCTTTTTACTTCCCTTATTAATGACAGCAGTTTACATCATTTTTCATGAAGGGGGCCGCGACCAGCAGAGGGCTGCCGGTTGGTGAATTTGACCGGCCATGGGAGGATTCGAACTCGCGACCTTCACGTCCAAGACTCACTGCTTAAGCCACTTGAGCACCCCCCCCCAGCTATTACATTCATTTTATCTTTGCTTATTAGCTGCAGCGCCTTCCTCCGTTAATCGAAGTCTATTGACTATGGGTCTACTAGTGGTCGAGAGTTGAATTATGCTACTACAAGCAAAACCATCTATCAGAGCACGAAGCCACTGTATGCCGATTTATTTACAACGGATTAATGAAACAACCGTTAACTATGGTCACTGATTATCCTACAAGGTAAACCGAATACCCTCCCAGTCCAATGAGACCTGCAAGTCGTCGAATTACATTCGTCTAGAAATTCCAGTTCAAGCAAATCTCCACGATACCAGTCGAAACTGTCAGGATTATCCACTCTAAGTTAGCCAAATACAAGTAGATCAAAAAACTTCCGAGCAATTCACTTCTAGTTCCTTATTTGGAAAGCTACTTGTGGCCGCTAGAAGAACAACAACTGAAGAACCTGAAAGACAGACTTCGTTTAAAGGGTAATGAATTAATAGGAAGGAAAGGGTTGTAATTGTGAATGATATAGTATTAATAACACAGCGTTATTGGTAGATGTAATGCGCCAACGTTTCGACTACCGTGGGTAATCTTTCTCAAGGCAAGTTTTGCAACCAAACGTTGGCATATTACATCTACCAACAACGCTATGTTATTAACATTATATAATTCGCAATGAAAACCAATACATGGCGCATCGATTTCCCGATACACTCCTCACATTTGGTCCTGAAGGAAAGCATTCATACAGATTTATTCACAAGTGCAACAACAATCGACGAGGAACCAAACGTCGGCCGTGGAACATTGGCGGCCACCGTTCAATTCTGTATCTGGGATCATGAGCCCTCCAGTTTTGGGTGTTTTGGTGGGTAATCATTTCTGGCAATATAAAGCTTCGGTGTAGCCAGATTTGAGACATATCACTTTCGCGAGCGTTTACCTTACCCCAAACGAGATATCATGTATTCTGATTGAAACTACCAGAGATACTGGCTATTTATTAAACACTTCAATAGCACAAAAAAAAACCGACAAGCACAGTGAATGCCTCTTACATTGCCTAATGCATAACTCGAAATTAATGCTAGAGAGGAGATGGAAAGTTGTTCCATGTTGAGAATCCCCAATAGGTGATTGAGAAAACTTCAGATAGTCAGCAGAGCTCATTGCAAGAGCCCGGTAAACGGGTTGCTATTACGAACATAGACACAATGACGCGCATGAAGATAGCAGTGAAAATGAGAAATTATCAAAACACTCCGTCAAATGAACTATATTGGCGGGTATAAATGCTACAAGAAAACAGTCGGAGATAGTTTTAGGTTGCCATCATCCTTCCAATTTTGGTGATCCGAATTAGCATCCTGTATCTTGGAGCAAAAACGAGGCTCGAAATTTTCGGATCTGACCGAGCACGTGAACGAGAGTCGATGATCTGAGAGTTTGTCCGTCACTTTAGCCGAAGTACATTGAACCTTTTCCCCCAGTAGACTGGAGTGCCTTGTCCAGACCGTCAATATACCATACGCCGACAACAATACTCGCGCCCGACAAGCCGACAGCGTTATGCAAGTGCTGAATTCCATACGGAGGGCTCCGTAATATGGAGTGGTGAGGTTCATTCATGGCTCTGACTGTGCCCCAGAAACTTGTTTTCGTGGAGATAGACAGTTGTTTTAATTTATCTTTACTTCCTTCACTAATGAAGTAATAATGTACATCATTTTTCAGGAAGGACTGTCAAGCGGGGAAGTTAATCGGCGGTGGGAGGATTCGAACCCTTGACCTTCACGTCCAAACTCCGTGACCTCATCTGCTTGACCACCGCCGGCATTTGTGTCAATTATACATAAAATCAAAATAACGAGCCAGCTAACTGCAGACCGAGAAAAACTGCGACGTGGACGGTTTTATTTTAGAGCATCATCCCTTGTTGAACTCACAGGTGTCATATCATTCTGTCATCAGGAGAAGCACAGTGACAGAACAAGACATTATCCGTTATTATTTGACTTTGACCAATGACTGTACTGTTCATTATGGACTACTCTCATCTGGGGTGTTCGGCCCATTCTGATAGAAAACTATTTACGCATTACTACACGGATGTTTGCATTGTGCATAAACAGACGAATAGTTAGTAAGAGAGCCTAGTTTGGTGGGGAACTCAGCCGCGCTGGCTCTACTGTTAGGCAAATTGCCGAAATATATTCTTATTTGGCCGGGTTTCCTCTTTGCTCTTTCAGAGAAAGGAAACAAATGCAAGTCAAACTGGACCGTCAAACATTCTCTCAAAATGAGTTGTTTTGCTCTTAGCCATAGCGACTGCTGGACTCAACTAAGCGACACTAATGTATTAATAACCAAAAGCGGTAAGTTGTTAATATTGTTGGGTATGTTTATCTCGACAGCACACTGAATACTGGATCATTGATGCGGCAAACAAGATAACCCATATGGTGTACGTAAACCCCTTGGTTCGTCCTTATCAGATCAATCCCATTAATGATGACCGAAGAGGAATACGCGTACACCGCATTAGTGGAATGGATCATTTGGTGAACGAATTAAAGACAAAGTGAACCTTAGAGTTTAACAAACCTGCAGCAACTGGCAAATCGCTCTCGGTCGATAATAATGACGTCCTCGAAATCACCCAGTCGAAGACGTGGCTGGTGAGCCATCGTTTCGAAGTCCTGTCGCTTTGGAAAGTGGGCAGCCCATGCCTTCCGAAATCTAATCCAATAAAAAATACCAATCTAAGCGAAAAATGTACAAGCGTATTGGATGACTACATAGTCAATGGCCATGCGAAACCGTTCCCGCGTATCGATGAAGGTATGTTAAAACAAGCTTGGGATTTAACGCGACACTCGTTAATCCACTCAAAGAAATCAGACAAAGATAGCATTGTTTTTGATTAGCCTAGGAAACACCAGAACAAATCTTTACATTTCGAATTACTTCTCGGTCCGGACCTAGCCAACCGTTTTTGTGTAATGTTGACGGAGTTCCCGAAGAAAGCCAGTATGCTATCGCGTCAGATTTCGAAGTGACGTTTCACAAAGCGACTGTACACCCAACAAAAATGTTCTTGTCTTCGGACAGAAGGAGAGTCGAAGTGAGGGGTGGATGTGTACCAAGTCGCCGAGCATCCCGTTGGAATTACCTTCCCATTGTGTTGTGTCACGAATGCTTTGAAACAGGCCAATCTAAACCCGCCTCAATTAGATTTTAAGTTTATGCAGACATCATCCCATGTCGATGGTGACCCCATCGGTTGCGAATCGGTTGACTGCGTTCGACCCTCTGCGATCAACACGTCAACAGCATGGATTTCATCCACCAAATTAGCGCGGCAAGGCAGCAGGAGCACTGATGGACGTCTCACCGTCATAACAAGCAGATAAAAATTTGAGCATAGATTCAACGTCAAATAATGGTCAGAATCATTGTGATTCCCGAGCAGCTAATTTAAAATGAGCTTGTTCGTCGCACCATGTTATTTCGCATAATTGTGCTTGCCAGCATGCGTATAGGTGCCACTGGAGACCCGTTAGTAGGATGAAACAGTGGAGTTGTGCGTGTTGACTTATTGCTTGGGGGCAGTGCGATGCGGGAAACAGTATGCTTAATGAGCGCTAGACACATCAGGCAGAATCCTTGTCCCTGATGCAGAGTTGATATAGACATAGTGGGCAATAGCCGATTGGCATGACATTTCTAACAGTCGCCCTAAAGTTGTGATTCGGCAAGAACGACCTGGAACGTAACCTATTGACTATTTTTAATTTGCACTTGATGATAATGACGAGGAATCTGATGGTCTTATTACTCAATTTATTGTTGTGCTACCTGGATTTACTGCTGTCCATATCATCCAGGATGTCTTCGACCTAGACTTCGTTTTACAAAAGTTTGCTTTGGTTCTCCAGTGTGTTCCGTCACCCTTGTCATCAACTCGTTGCAACTCATTCACGAGTTCAAAGGATAGGGCCAAATTGTTCAAATCTCGCCAAATTCCCATTCTGTCTGCTGAAATGGATAGTAAAATAATTACCTCTCAGAGTGCAAGTAGCTGAATACAGTCGGAGACGTATTTTTACTTGATGATTAATCAGTACGCTAATTATGTAATTATAGAAAACGGATCTTTCGGCTAAATTAACAATATGCTGACTTTTTAGTTATCAAATAACCTTTCTTTAGACGTTTTCAAGTCTATTTGACCCGTTTGTCCATCAGGCCTCTTAGTGTGAGGCAATCCGAAATGAAAATCAAAGAAGGAATAATTTGATTGGCACTTTTATTTGAATGGTTTCAATATTTCCAAAGTTCTCGCGTTGCTCAACCAACGCATCTATATTATTTGTGCTCGAAATTGTTTTACTGAATTCGGTCACTAGCTGTAACCAACGGATGCGAATTACCGGTGCGCACTAGAACGGCTCCGACCTAATCCATGCAACTGAAAGCAATGAGAAACCTAGGGCCGCGGCAAAAATGACGAAATGCATTCCATCCAGACAGCCTGAATTTCGTGATCGCCTGTAACTCTTTGCCTACACAAGCTAACGCAAAGCTCTACCGAACTGTGTCATACAGCTTGGAAGTAGGCTCACCACAGCACCCTTCTATATTACGGACCCTGATCATTTGATCTGGTAAGAGAGTATGTGGTGATTTTGTGAAGCACTTCTGGTTCATCGCGTCTTCTGTATTTGGTGGAACGTCAGGTCATTTGCAACTGTTCCCCAATCCAACCTCCTCCTCTATTTATATTTGATAACTCACTGTCCCTAAATTGAGGCTAACAGCCGTCACAAAAATGTACTACAATTTGTTTCGGTACAAACAGTCGAATGCAAATGATTCCGAATTACGTCCGGGACACGGGATTGGCTGGCAAGCTCGTCCGAACTTAGTTGAGTGACGTATGGGCTAAGAATTCGATCAACTGGACGTCGCAGAACAAGATGGGAATTTAGCCGTTTGTCCCAGTTCCGGAATGAAATCAAACTGGTTTGAATTTAGTGAGGATTTCACATGCGAACAGATGTGCCACTCAAACGGAATACGAAGGAAAGATATCGTGCTCGAAGCACCTAAAAGGAATCGGCAATGAGCTTTAACCGGAGCGAGCAAATATGAGTCGTTTAATTATGACCAATAGATTGACAGTCATGTTTACCCATCAGAGTCCATCCGACCGTCGTTAACTGATAAAACGGGGAACGGGTGTAACTTGGACCGAGACAACTGACTGAGGGCACAAGATTTAGCGATAGCAATAGTACGATCATAAAACACTGTCTTCTTGGTACTGTTCAGGATCAATGACACATGGTTGCTCGTGGTCTGGAAATAACAGAAACGGCTCAAATTGCAATTCTCCGGTCTTATCGGTTTCACTATTGGTACACGCTCAAAGGCACCCAAAAATGGACATTTCCGATCACCTGATGGGCATCGTAAATTGATGTAAGTACAATTTCAGCCTCCACACGACACTTACCAGGAACTAAGCTGCACTTCATATTCTGCTCTATGGCAAACACGATCACGTTTCGATTTGTTATAGGATTCGAATATCTCAGCAACACTTGTTTACATTTCATGACCTGGGATTGTGAGGTTGATTTGGTTTTCAACCTCGTAAGTGTTGTACTTCTAATTGATTTCGATGTATCATAGAGGGTCTAGGTAAAAAAGACTTCATACTTGCTGAGTATCAGTCAAATTGATTGTGGCACCCAATGAAGAAGCTTCTTCTACATGGATCAGTTTCCACTTGTCTTGAAGCCTTCAGTGGGGATAGATTCACAGATAAATATCATATTTTTGACTCAAAGTCTCATGTGAATCGCTAAAATAGTAAATGAATGGTCAAGCCATTTAAAAAACAAACCGTCATTCGTTGGAAATATTTCTTCGGTCAGGTTAGGCTAACTTTACATGTTTCGCTTACGGATAGATGAACACAATTTAAATAATTCATAAATAGACCTATCATCCATTCAGATGAGAATCTAATGGAGAATGACGAGAAGAATACACATGTTTTGGATAGTTTGACAGAAGAGTGACGAGTACGCATGCCTGAGGAGCTGCAGTAGTCGCGAAACTGGTCTTATGCTTTCGATAAAATTCCGTTCACCGATCCGTATGCGGAACATGAGTGTAAAATTTATTTACCCTTTCTAGTTACCCATTAAAGCTAAATAATACTTTCAGTATCCAATAGGAGATAGAGACGAGATGCGGTAACTCTAACTTTCGTCACTTTATCGGGAGTTAGGCGAGCAAATAAATCCTTCGTGATATCCCCCTACGAATGAAGCAGTTCAGTCGCGATTAACCAAAATCTCATCCAAGATATCGAACTCTGGAAGAAGCGCTTTGAATGGAACATTGAAATACAATGACATTGAAAAATCAATAGTCACATGACTAGTTTCATTGGTCTTGGCAAGCTTTTAAAGCCGGAACCAAAATCGACAAGTTTGAAGTTTAGTTCAATAAAAATGTATGGGTTTCGGGAATGCAGACATTTGCCCCGGAATCTTAGAAGCACAATGAAAGAAGTCATCCGGAAGCAATGGGTTGTTGGACTCGCATTGAATGCAAATCAAAACAAACAAATTCACACGAAATTCCAAATGATGCGTTCTGTTGAATTGACTAAGAACATGCATACTCTGTCAAGTGTTAGTTTTCTCTTGGTGTAATACAGTGGAACACTGGTAACAAATTACCATCAGTACCGAATAGAACGAGTGAACTTGGGTGGCACGGAAATTCTTTAGATGGGACATTGCAGCGGTCTATTAATGGAGAAGCAACAAGGAACGGTCAATACTTAAGATTTTCAAGCTCCACTCGAATAAACAACGAAGGTGCGTCGGTGAGAACGCTTTGTTATCGGACCATGGACAATTGCTTTCGTGGAACGTTGAAAGGAGATGAAAACTGTTCTTCGAGAGACACTGGAACATAAAGTTCAGTTCAAAAGTTTCATTAACATCCTCAGCCAAAATAGGTGCACAAGTGATCCGTTATATGAAGTTCTAGAGAAGCTGATTTATACTAGACCGGCCTATAAAGCTGACAAGCCCATGAATGAAGTAAACCACAGATTCAAACGAGTCTTAAATCGACAATTCTCAGTTGCCCAACTTCAAATCTAATCGAGCACTGGCAAGATGAACTTGGATAATCGATTGAAAGAGTATACCTCATTTGGTGTTTATTAATTCACTTTAGGATGCGTTATTGTACGCATTGCCAGAACGAACCGATGTTTTTCACGGCTGCTGCCTGAACACGTTCTGAAATGGCTAGTGAAGATAGGGATCCGGGTTTTGTCCGAGGGTAAGCAAAACGAAATTCACATTCAAATAAAATTTGGTAAGTAAACCAAGAGTCGACCCACTGTTGTCTGTCAATTCTTGAATTACGTAATCGAAACTAGAAACCAGTCAGAGGTGCTCAACACATTGTGTAATTCACTTTTACCGGGCGCTAAAGATGCTGACGCAGTCAACTCATTTTTCATGAAGTTGACTTCACTTTCGTGACTGTCAAATTTTCCGAACTTTTATGTCCCCCAACACCATCCGTTCATCAGATCCCTTTTCGTACTTCACTGTTAAGGGTAATATGAAATTTCAGCATCCCGCAGCGTTTATCTTTGTCCTGTCTTGATGAATTGACTAAAAGGTGACAACGTCTCAATTTCAATTCCCTTGGGTAATCACGGAGTAGAAAAATGTTTTTCGGTGAACGATAAACTCTGAGGATTCTCCGTCCAATTGTGAATCTGATTTTGCTGATATTTTTTTACATCTGTCGACATGTACTCACTGGATTTTGTATCTCCCGGTCACAGTACAACTGGTCAAACAAACAGAGAGATAAAAAAGCAAACAAACAGGGCTGGATAGACAGACAGAAAGAAGCACGTGGTAGGGGGGGGGCGTTGGTTTGCAGATAGACACCAAAAGATACAACAGAAAGATAGACGGAATGAGTTATGCAGCCATTGGCAGTACACAAGTAGATTTACACTAGCGTTGACAGAAATAGATTCGCCCTGTTCGATTACAGACAGAAAAACCTCGTTATTTTAATTCTCACTCTCGTTAGGGTCAACTGAACTAAAAAGGTCCTATCAGCACCAGTTCGTCAATGGCAGTCTAACTGACTGCCCGTTTGTCCACCTGTCTGTCAGCCTGTTGGCAAGTCTGTCTCTCTAATCGTCAGTCTGTGACTTGGCATTCACTAGGTTATTGTCCAAATTTAGACTATAAGGTCAAGCTCATTTTCGATGTGTTCACATTTGGGTGGCTGGTTTAGTGACCTAATCGTGGTCTATTGTTCACTCACTCACTCACTCACTCACTCACACACACAAACACACACACACACTGCTTTGATCAGCTAATGATCGACGCAGAGTTTTACATTGAGTTCATGGCAGAAATAAATCTGAACAATTTGATGTATTAGAGAAACCCAAGATGGGGCAATGACGCGATAATTTTTCGTTGCTAGCATGCTTTTAACAAACTTAGGGTTACTTGAAAATTCCCATTGAGCACATTGAGAAAACACAATTTGGCGAACAAACTCGTTTTCAGGGATTCGCACTCATGCCATTACATCACTATATATTTGGAAAGAATTCGTTTTAGGAAGGAGTGGACTAGTCAGATAAAAATATGGCTGGAGAGAAGATTTGTGGTGTTACATACGTAAATTGAATACACAAGGACGTGTTGTGTTGATTGGTTTGTTGTCTAGGATTTGCATTGGGAAGGAGGGTGGGCCAGGGGAGTTGAAGCGAAAGTGCAAGTTGTGTTTGAGAGCACAGTGGAGGATTGTGAAGACGGCTCGCGACCTAGGGTTGTCAACGCAGTCCTGCCGTTTCAATACCCATGAGCTGAGACCGTCTATAGTTTAACTAAATACTGCAAGAGGGTTTATTTTATCGCCATAGTTGGCATTTGTTGGGGCGAAAAACAGTTTTAAGTGCTTCCGATCCAGTCACGTGCTGGAATGATGAAAATTGGGAACAACCAGATTTATATCTTCTCAGGTGGATTACTCCAATGGACGGACGACAAACTTGGCCGGCGGTGGCCAGGCGGATAAGGTCGTGACATTTGGACGTGAAGGTCGCTGGTTCGAATCGTCCCACCGCCGACCAACTTCCCCACTTGGCAACCCTCTGTTGGCCGCGGCCCCCTTCTTGAAAATTGATGTACACTGTTACTTCATTAATAAAAGGAAATAAATAATAAAAGATGAGGGATAAAACTTTGCTTCGCTGAAATGACGCCTCAAGTGGGATTTACAATGACAAATATCTTAGGAGACATATGTGAATAATAGGTATGAAATCGCCTGATCAGTGCTGGGCAAGACGAGGTGGTTTGCACTAGTTGATTAGGTACACAACGACCGACGATGATCAGGAGATCGAAATCATGAGGATCACGGGTTTGAATCCTCCAACCGCCTGTCATCTTACCCACTTGACAACCCCAGTTGGTCTCAATCCCCTTCTTGAAAATGATGGATCTTGTCATTTCATTAATAAAGTGTATGACGGTTTGGGATCTTTTGAATTGGTTATTATGATTAAGCCAAATAACGGTAGCTTCGCACCCCTTATGAGTTTTCAGTGACTGGGTCAGATTAGCACAATGATGGTAAGTTAAATCGATTCACGTCAACGAGCTGCTTTGCAAACCCAAACGCGATTAAGTAGCAACTAAGCAACCACTGTGATACGAGTATACCACCACGGGAGACAGTGGAAAGGGGTACGGAAAACATTCATTGGAACAAGTTGTGTAGGCTATACGTTATGGCATTTGGATCGGTAAAAACCTACCCACGAGAGGGACAACAGAGGACAAGTAAGCCTGACTACATGCGTGCATGCAGTCGAGTGCTAGTTGTCAGCTTATTCTCATTAGGGCCAGTGTGACGCGACAGATCGTATTCTACAGACCCTAACGAATTGGATGAATTGGCTATGAGACTGATTCTACTGATTTTAGAGAAAATTTGGCTTCGAATCTTGTGAGTAGTTCAGGGTGCCTTAAAAGATTACCTAAAAATGTGATTGTCAAAGTATACAGTCAGTGTGATTAAGTGAAGCAAGATCCAAAGAGTCCAAACAAGTGAAAAGGGGATGAAAAACTTTAGAAGCAAAAAAAAACAAAACAAAAGATTTAGTTACCAAACTTTAACCGGGTGTGCAGAGTCACTGTCAACCCAATCAAAGTCGCGTCTGCCAATTAGACCGATGTATTTGATAAGATGCAATATCTGTGTGTGTTTTCCGTTTATGACAAAGTACGGAACTGATACTAGTTCATCTGAGTAGTGATTAATATTATACCGGCAGATTTCTAGATCAGAACATTTCAGAGTATTCAATCAAGTAACTAGTGGAACAGCAGTTGAACCATTCTGTAATCATTAATTTCGGACTGGCGAAAGTACAGACTTTGCAGTTAGACACACGATCAACATATTTTATGGCAAGGGAATAATCGTGTTGCAAACATGGAGGTCGTGTGTTTACAAAACAAGAATGGCAAAAGAATGGCACTGTGGAGAACACCATTCATCTGGAAGGATTATGGCGAAGTTCGGCGGGAATATTAGGTTTTGTCTTTTTGATAGGGAGCTTGACACCAGGGTGATTTCGTAACATTGGACATCACAACCGGTCGGTGACTGGAGTAGTTTCGTTCGGTGGGCATGGCTAAAGTTGTTGTTGGAATCACCGGATCAAATCAAGACTGCTTAATAATGGACAATAGAATGAAGCGGACAAGAGTTGCTGCAATATCGAAATTTAAAGACGCTTGACGAGGTGGAAGACCCATTTCTGGGAGCCAAAAATAGGTATAGATATGACAAGCAACCCCCTGGAGATTGCATAGTATTAGGGAAGACGGCACTGATTAGGCTCTTAACAATTACAACTACCGGCTCCTCATAGCAGCCAAGTAATCAAACTCTGCAAGTCGCATTCAAAGCTTACACCAATCCCACACTAATTGTCTGCCTATAGACGTCGATTACAGTAAGTTAGTCGTTCGTGGTCGCACAAATTAGCAATGGACAAGTGCTTTGTCCTGCGGTGAAGTTCAGCAAGCTGCCTAAATTTTGCCCGGTTAGCGTGATAGCTAAGATATGTAACCCACACTCTTTCATCCCAGGTTCGCGTCCCAGTTCAGTCGCGGTGAATAAGCACTGCTGATGATTTCTAACAAGGATGAAACAGTTGTACAATGGTCGTATGGTTTCACGCCGGTTAGTTGAGCGTTAATATCTCGCGATAGACAATTTCATGTATCGTGTAATTTCCGATTATTCCTGCTGATTGGGTTCTATTATTCACCGATTTCATTGATAACAGAACCGTATATAACGTTTTATTATTTCATCCAATAAACCGTTTGTCTTTGCCATCCAATCGCCTGCTCCTTAACTCTGTTTTTTTGTTTGGTAGTTCATCCTGGTATTGATCGTCGAAGTTCACACATTTTTTGCCAACCAGTTTCTCGTCCTCAGTCCGATGATCACTTTGTTGAATTAGTAAGACAGATGCACGGACAAGACGAGTTTCTAGCGCAACTGATGTGACTGTACATCGATAGTTTGAAATGTATTCAATCAACCATGATCTGTAAAACATCTCTCAATGTGCAACCTATTCTCAAAGTAAGTCGTGCTGGAAGTGAATAAGTTCAGGCCTAATTTGTTTAGATTCTTGCTAACTGCCAGATATTTACACGAGTAGTGACAAGTCATACACATGCTGGTGCATCAAACATTGTTTGAGTGAATTTGACTCGAGCATATTCTAAGGTAACTTTTATCGTAGGCCACTAGTATTTTGCTTTTGCGATGTAACAGTAAATACTTTAGTGAAATTTCACAAAGCTACACTTTACAGATCTCCAGCTTTAGTAGAAATAAGAAAAAGCGTAGAAATTGTGGCATAAGATATTTGACTATTCTGTTTCCTGACATGCGAGAGTTTTGCCCTAGAACTCATTCACTTGAGTAGTATTAGTATAGTAGAAAAAAAGGTCGTCAGAATTTGCACATTGCGTTTCTGGTCAGTTAAAAACCGATGGTATGTTTGTACGTCTTTGAAAACGACATGTTTATTGATCTAGGGTACTAGTGATATTCGCAGAACCGACAAGACCTTCGATGCAAATGGTTTCGGTATATTCAAGTATGCCTGTTTTCGGACACCATCTAACCAGTAAAACCACCGTTTCTCACGCAGATTGTTGACTAAGCCATTCGTCCCGCCTGAATGGAGCAACTGCTAACCACTGGCTGGCTTTTCATTTAGATCATAAATTTATTTACGAATAGTGTTTGGGTTTGGTGTTACTATGGCTGCCTTTCAGACTACTACTTGTAAGCACAAATGTCCGTTTGTCCGGACAATTTTACCCTCGAGGATCACCAGATTCGAGTTTCGCTTGCATTCGAGCTGAACGGCCGTGCACACCCAGGCCTTCAAACTAGAAAACTTACGACTTAAACTGGGTCACACGCCCCCATCCAGGCTAATCAGAATTGCCGAGATAAGTTTGTTGCGGTATCTTCCACAGTAAAATAGTAGTCAAGAACAGTAGCATCAACCCCATAAGTTACTCATTAGTAACTGCGAGATCTATATGAACATCAGAATAGTAAAGCAGGCTTGTGGCAACGGTAACCTATCCCGTGGCGAAGAATTGATTTGGTGGGAGACATTCGACTGAAGTTAACGGGGCATTTGCCGTGTCTTTCTTCGAAGTTGCGTGCAGTGCTGATCGTCAATGAGAAAGACATCTGGGCAAACTCACTTCGATAGTTCTAACTAACCTTGGGCGAGAGCTCTTGACATAGTGGTAATACAAGTGCTTTCCATATGAAAAACCCAGGTTCAAACCTAGGTATGACGGTGGATACCCACTAGTGATGAACCCTAATGAAAAAGAAACTAGAGTCAGGGAGTCTCCGAGTTTACGGGTATCATCCTGATTCGTTTTGATTTGATCGAACTACTAATGACAACCGATTAGTTGATTTAGATTTGCATTGCTAATCTTTCGCTGATGACTGACGTCTGAGTTGCCGTTGATCTGTTGACCAAACGCTAACAACTTACTGGCTCATTGACCCACCCCGGCGGTAGCCAAAAGGATAAGATTGTGGTGTTTGGACGTCGAGCTCGCGGGCTCGAATCCTCCCACCGCCGCTCAACTTCCCCACTTGCCAGCCCTCTTTTGGCCGCGGCCCCCTTCCCGAAAATTGATGTACATCGTTGTTTCATTACTAAAGGAAGTAAAAGATAAAAAATAAAAGACAGTTTTCATGTCCAAATTTGAACTCGATTTTGGATAACTGGTGTGTGTGTGTGTGTGTGTGTCGGCTCAGTTACAACTTGCTATCGAAAGATAATTCTGCTCTAGTACCAATCTAAAGCTCTTTGTCAGTAACAACAAATTATTTTCTAAAATTGTGTTGAACGTTGATATCCTATGATGGATAACGTCCTGTGCTGGTCAGATTGACTGACCACTGCGTCAATCGGCGGATATCGAAACGGGAAGTTTACTGATATACCACCAACCGATTTGAGAGTATTGTGTGATGAACACTGGAGATCAAGCGAATGAAAAGGATCCAGCTCGACTAGAAAAAATTATATTTGACAATAATATGCCTAAGTGAAAAATTTGTCCCAATTTTTCGATAACCAGTTTCTTGTTTATATAAACAACCCATGATTATGGTCCGAGAAATATAGGTATTCACTTATTTTCTCGGGTAGTGAAAAATCCGTTGCATCAACCGCAACTAGGGGGAGATTTTCATTGGATTTCCTAATTAGGATAGATGATTAAGATGCAACTTGGTGTGATAGCTACTTGAGCCCGGGGGTTGAGAATAATAAGTTCTAAATGAAGGTCCGTTCACCGGGGATAGAGTAAAAATCTTTTTCTAAACATCATTTCACAATCATCTATATTGATTTTACATCACCAAAGAAAATAAAATGTCGACTTGAAGGTGAAATCCATGTTCTTTATGAAAAGCCGCTTCAGATCTGACTAATCGTTTCTTTTTCCAAAAGCAAACAATTTGATTTCATCCACTCAAACCATCCATCACGAATGATATCACTGTTTTAGTGACTGTACGAAAAAACATTTTGCTCAAGACTGAGGTTCATCGAACACTTCGTTTAGTTTGATTGCATCACCGGTTATAATTGTTTGTATTGTTTCAGAACACGTGTGTATTATTCGGGCCTGTAAACGTGATGCGGAATTTAACCAATAACAATAAAACACGGATACTGGTTACGAATAAGCTCCGAATTGGCTCCGACACAAGCGACGAACATAGGAAGAGACCACAGGAGCTGAGAAACTTTCAGAGTTTATTTACAAATTAAGTATTTAAATACAAAGTAGGAGATATTCTTATCGGTGGAAAACATTCAGTCCAGTAATATTCCAGGAATGTTGGATTTCACGACCGTCTGTCATCATGGTTGTCTACGCAGGCTAGACTGAAGTTGTACCGGATTGTATCACGTGACTTGCACGTGAACAGTCGGACACTGACCGTACTGCTAAGGGTTAGAAAATCAAAGATTTTATCATAACGTTTATATTTAAGCGGCTTTCATCTTACCGTGATATTGAACTCTGATTCTCTACGCATCCCCCACGGGGCCGATGGTGGGTGGAATTGGGTCACAAATGAGAAAGAATGACAATCGGTAGAAAAATACAGTTCACCGAATTAAGGGAAGCCAATTCGATTGACAAACAAAATAAAAATGTTCACGTGATAATCAAACCAAGGAATTCTGAAAATTATCGTTTCCGTATTCGAATCTCCTCGGTCAAATCAGTAACATTCGGATTTTTCCAGAAAAAAATCTTGTTGCGATGACTTTTGTCACAACTATTTCACAGCATTTTGCACACTTTCTGTCGGAACCAGATGAGTCCGACACGAACAGTGGACGTTAGCTTTTACTTGTGCGCACTCACACAACCCGTGAAATTGGACCTATCAGGCCATGGAGTGTCGAACGAAGTGCCCGCTATGACGCGTCTGAGGGTGTGGTTTATCACGTACATCTTACGGCACCGCCTTTTCTGGCCTATGGTCATCGGGACATTTGTAGCCATTACAAACTGTACTGCCCGTTAGCAGACTAGGTCATCGACTATCAGTGTTTTGTGTACTTTGAATAAACGGCTTCGTTTAACACTCACGCACACTTGGTGGCTTCGCTCGCACAATACAGTTCCAACATACTTTCCTCTCACTGGTCATGCATGAATGTTTTAGCTCCTTGCTTTCAAGTTTATAGACATTCCATTACAAAGTGAAGTTTAGTCCTCGGAATGCTGAAATTTATCATATTTCGAGGTTTTAAGTATTCGTGGAATGTTACAGGTGTACTCAAATAAAATCATCCACTAAGGTGGAAGAAAATAACCGGTTTGGTCGTTCACAGTATTAGTATAGGAAACTAGATTGTGCTAAGGGAGGATTCAATTTCTGCCTCACATCTATGGGAGTAATCAACGAGAGAAGATGAAAATTGACCAATGATGACAAGCACCAAATGACCGAGTGGAGGAAAATTGGATTCGACAAGTTCAATCTCTGGCTGATACTGTTACTGACTCGACGCAGAATTTGCGGATTGACCTTGAGGGTTCGATCGGGCTGGTGTAAGGTATAAATTAGGTCAACTACTCAATGATTCCATGAGATATTGACTATAACTTTACAACATCAATTTACGGAGTAAACATCTAAATAAGAACAAACTAACATTGGAGAAGCAAATTTGGTGGCATCCGTTTTGTGCTTACCTGTCTCCAGGGGAAACAACTCACATTTTACCTAACGCAAACTGCTGTCACGTTATCTCCCGTGAGCTAGGTGATGAATAGTGTTCATGTCAATGCAGGTGATTAATTATGAAGTTTGTTGAGCTTCCCTCACTCATTTGAGCAAACTGTCGTTGGTAGATCCAAATCTTATCAGTTTACGGGCAATTATCTATTTCACGGTAGTGAAATAAGCGTTCGTTTGACCGAGATTTAGGAAGTCATGTGTGTTACGCTAAGCAGAATATGAGGTGAATAGGTCCTAGCACTTTGTTGACCAGAGAGATAAGATGTGATACAGGCCGCCATTAGAAACATGTTGATTCAGTTATAGGGATAAATCACGTGGTATTGAGAAAGCGCAACTCACTAACTCGCTCAGGGAATAGCGAATAGTTTATCCCAACTTCTGCTTACCGTCGGAGTTGGCGAGTTAAACACCATATTTTAATCGCAGCATTTCGAATGTATTAGTTGGGAGAATCCATGCGCATCTTCCGCATTGACTAGACAATCAGTGAGGCTGAACCTGTCATCGAAACCAGACTAATCATATCCCTACATAGCAGAAATCAGTGCTGGAGCGGTTGGGGATATTTATGTACCGGATCTCCATCGCCATTCACTGGAAATAAAAATGATCAGATCTATCGAAAGCAAATACTAGCTAGCGATCGAAGTCCTATTGACAAAAATGCATCTTGTCACAGGGTCCTTCGTAACACTAAAATTGACGACAAACTTCCACCTGTGGATTTTTCGACCAGTTCTAATTCGGGTCGACACACAGAAGATTGGATGTAAACGAGACGAATACTACACAATAAACAGGCGAAATTAACGCCTACCGGGTAATCAAACAGAACGCGAAAATGGCTTGGACACGATTTGCAGAACGGCTCATTAACCCCACTTGTCACTGCTTGATCAACTTGTATCTAACCGGCCTTGAGCCGTCAAGACAAAGTGGAATAGGCACTTAACACGAGAACAGCAAACCGGTAATTTGGGACCAGGCTATGATTTCAATTTCAGCTTGACATTATCCTAGTGAATGCGAGTTATTGCAAGTGCAAAACTGCTCCGGTTAGGCGGTCAATCAAAAATTATTGGGCTTTGAGTGGATCTGGGCCGACAATTTTGGCGCTGCGCTTGTTGAAGCTTTTCGTGGACGGACTGATCGTTCTGAAAAGATTCAAACAAACCATGGATTTTCAATTATGCAAGATCCCAAGGTAGTAAAACAATATGTAGATTATAATGAGTATCCACTGTACTTTAGTAATGCAATTTGAGCGAATAAATTCGAATCGGAAATTCCCGAGTGTCAGGAAACGGGATAATGGAACGTCGTTTGCCTTCCAATCCAGCTATAATTGCACTACGGTAAACACCAATCTGGAGTATGCTAGCGTATCTTAGGGAGCATATAAACGAACTGGGTTCAAACCAAGTCACTTCTTACAAAACAGATTCTGATACTAAGTTTCATTCTGTAAAATTTGTACGTATTCGCACAACCTATCATGGTTGAGCCTGTTCCAATGTGATCAGATGTTTTGTCATTCCCGTGCTGAGCAATCGACAAGGGTAGCGGGGTTGACTTTTTCGTGGGTCAAAAACGTTCGCGGAATTCTTAATTTACTACTTACGAATCTCTTAATGACAAACCAGCGGTTGGGGTATTTACAATGCACAACGGCGACCTGGGCGTTTTTATGATGCAAGGTGAATCATTCAGCGCACACATTAATTCCTCTGTATCCCCTTGGGATGGAAGAACACGACGTGTATTGCATTCACTGTGTTAATTACTTTTGCTTGAACTATAAAATTAATGCCTACACTTTATGGATCGAGTACGGGCAGATGAGCAATGCAAGGTATCCAGACGACAAAATCCAAAACTTCCCTAATTTTCAATCTCATTCGAATCTTGGTAGATTTAACTGGTGCCTGATGATAACATTCTCGTCCCTGTCATCCTAGTTAGAACTTTATGATTACTACGATGCGGAGAAATTCCCCTCTCGTTTCTAACTGTTGTGTTACTCAACCGGATACGGCATCGTTTAGATCCAAAAGCATCAGCTGCTTTGTTAACCAAGTCTATGAAACCCTTTTGGATATTCCTTCGTTGTCTGTGTGTGTGTGTAGAAGGCAAACAGTGACAAGTACTTTACTTCAGCTCTCTATCTTGTTCATCCACTCGTTCGCTCACTCGCTCACTTTATTGCTCTGGTCCCAACTCCGATTGTCCGTCTCTCCGTCAGGCGTATCCCCACTCCTGTTGCGTAACTGTTTCATCACAATGGGCCAGTCGCTCGAACTAAGAGTTGGGTTAATCGTCAGCATGCAGGCCGCCTATGCCTCTCAAATTCTGCTCAGTTTGGTTAGATGAACAGAGAGGATGAGCGTCACAGGGTGGAGTGCACAGACTGTTTGCGTGTGTGTGTGTGTGTGTGTGTACTTATGTCTAATAGCAGTTTGCGTGCGCGAATGTGCTTGTGCAAATGGATGGTTTTATAGGTGTGTAGGCATGTGACGTAGTCCACAAATGTGGTTTTGTTCGTATGGTTTGGTTTGCACTTGGGTGGTTGCGTTTGAGTGTACCAAGTAGCCATAGATCGATTTGTCTGCCTGTAAATCGGACCCTGACATCAACTGAGTTAGTAGGCCAACAACATCCATGAACGCTATATGTATATATATATATATATATATATATATATATATATATATATATATATATATATATATATATATATATATTCCCCACAATATATATATATATTGTGGGGAATCGAAAGCTGCAGGAAATGGACCATCTGTGCACATACCATCATAGAAAACTGTAAAAACTTATCCTACCTCGTGTTATCGATAGAACATTACGGCATAGAGATAAACGGGGTGAAGGCTGTCGGTGACTGACGGCTTGATTCTGGCTTTTGTATGCTTGTGCCAGTTTGACTAGTAGAGATACGTAAACGCATCGAACGGAATCACTGCGACTGTATCAGAACTAAACATCTCGGTTTTCGATATTTTTTTTATTCTGTTCGGTAGGTGCACTGACAAATCTTATCTGACTACCATAGAACCAATCTGTTAGTCAGTATATTTGGAGTGGACCAGTTGGACGAGTTCTGACGGTTGCTGGTCTCCCCTTCAGGGACTTTTCAGTCAACCAAGCTGGCAGTCATTCGGACTCGTCCATTCGCAATACTTTCTCGAAAAAGATATCAGACTGCGTAGGAGGAAACCAGTGTAAATCTGGACTAAGGATAGCTTGCAGCAAACCAGTTTGATTAACGATAGTTGACAGGGATTCTGTAAATTCTTGCAACCGCAAACATGAGCATTAATCACGGTATAATTTCATGGACAGATTCAAAGCTGTGCTGTCGAATTTGATTTTGTAAATACTGATACCGGCTAGTGCACTTTTGTGCGTCGGATAGCATTTTTTATTGTTCTTTGCTGTTTACAGATTTTGTCACGTGTGACTCCCACCAATGAGTTCTACTCCAATTGCATGTAGTGTGATTTTACTTGCGTTTACATGCCTGTGTTGCCACGCACATGTAAGTTCTATGCGCAAATGTATGTATGTACGTATGTATGTATGTATGTATATGTATGTGTGTGCTGATATATTTTTTTGAGCTTAAAGCAATGATGAAACGATTGCATTTCCAAAGGTTGAAGATTGGAGTGTAATTGGCTTGACGCATGTTTATAGAGGATTTTTTCAAGAAGAAATGCTTATCCTTGTCCGTGGCATACTCACTTCCGTTAATAACACGCAATGTTGGCGTTCACTTAAAGGTTCCGAGCTAGTTATCTTACCTTAAGGGCAAAAGAAGAGGTAAATTTGAGAATGCGTAGTAACAGCTTGCTTCCGAACCTGCTATTTTTGATAGTTTCTTCGCTTGCTACAGTCAACCAGTGATGAGTAGTACAGTATTACATTTCACATATTCCATTCTTTCTCTCTCTCTCTCAATCTCTCTCTCCCATCTCGTGCATGACCAGTTCTTCACGTAACCTGGAATGATCATCGTATACAATCATTTGGTCGCCGAGTTTGATTACGTGCTCTGATCCAACTGAAGATGAGTGTTTTACATCACCGAACCGGAAATTGATATTTCTGATACAAGCTCCACTGCAGAAGATGGAAGTCTAGTATTTTGGTGTGGATTGATGAATTCCGTCGTGTGGTCTCAGCTAATTAATCAGTTACAAATATAGTGAAATTACCGTTGGTACCAGAAACGCGGTTTTTCAATGTGCGATTATGGGACGAATATGCACCTTTCCATTTGGGCAGAACAAAACTCGACTCCAAGGGGGTGATCGAGCTTTATTTTTCTTGGTTTATCTACCGTTCTTATGCCATAATTCTTTCCGCTATTTGTTTAGCGTTCAGTGAGAAATCAAATCATCAAACGATCTGAAAAGTAGAAGAAATGTGAGAAATAAGTGATTTTACAAGAACAGCCAACCCCTGGATCAAAACTATGGAAGTAATACTTTGAAAGCATTGGCTATTGAGCTGTATTGCCCAAAATCGTATTTAGGTATCTAGGTAATAGTTACTGCGCTCATCGAGTTAATGAGTTTCCAGCAAAGAGAACTGACCAATCAGCGTTAGTGGCCATTTAACGCAAATAGACGGGTTTGGTCAAGCCTAACCAATCGGAAGACAGCTTTAATACCGAACGAGACCACCAACGATCGTGTCGGCATCAAAACCATACCCTCTCACTTCGATCTACACAGAAAATCTTTCTAATGTTGGCTATATTTTGCATGACAGCCGTTTTGATGGCCAACATTCAGTGATCTTCCCCAGTTTGTTCGTTACCATCGTGAATGCTTTTCTGCTAAACCTGTTAGACTGAAAGTTAGAATGGGCGATTGCGCTTCGAATACCGTATTCGGCAGACAGTCAGGGCTGATTGTTCACGGCTTTTTTCAAACCACTACCGCGGTAAACGGGATCTAGTTTTTGCGTGGTTAAAGATAGTTGCGCCCACTGCTTAATGAATAATCTCCTTAATAGATTACACTTACACTAGTAAAGGATTAGTGCTTTCTTAACGGGTGAAGTGCTTGCAATATCTTTACAGCAGTGAGGGACATATCAAATCCATATATAACGGGCAATACCTCAAAGAATTGACGCAACACTGAGAGGGAGGATTCTCACAAATCGATGTTCTTTAATCCTAATACTAGTCATCTGGTTCAAGAGAATGATGACAGTTACACATCCACCCTGCAAGAATCCCATTTGACTTCGGCAACACCCTTTTAACAGGGGGTATTTCGCATGTTTTGTAATTATAAATCACAGCAATGTAACAATTAGCTTTGATCGATATTCACTAGGACGAACGAACACGTTGTGTTGTGTCAACTAGTGCAGATCGAAAAAATGATAAATACCATTAAGGATAAAATTATTTTCATTGACTCTTTTTGACTATTTTCATAATCCATTTTTCTAATTCTTTGGTTGGTGACTGAAGAATGAACGCAATATGTTAGCAATGAGGTTTTTTGATCAACTTGCTCATTACCAATTGCCCGAGTGACCAACGACGGGTGGATTCGAACTCATGAAACTTGGATGTAACCAGATTGAGTACAAAAATGAGCCTAAAATCATAGCCACAGGTCAAACACAACATGGCACTTGAAGTAATTCAAAAAACCCGCTAGTACACGCTTTCTGCCTTGACCCATTGCTCGATGGATGTGAAAACTTGTGACTGCTGTTGATGACATAAGCAGACTATGCAACTGAATCGTGAACTAACAATCGGGCACCGATTGCATAGAAGAATAACACAAAGTTCTCCGACCTTGTTTAAAAAAAATCATTCCATCAAAATCCCAGGAGAATGAATTAGAGAACCTGAAAGAAAGTTAGAGACGGGAATTTTTGCCGTCAGTTTTTCGTTTCCTTCCAAACTGCGATCCTTGGATAAATTACGCGCTCACCAATGTCCTTTTGATCAAACCGTGCCTAAATGTCCACAACATTTTTGGAAGCTCAAATAGAAAAGTGTGTCATATGTTATTGCGCCGATTGCGTAGCTGATGTATTGCTAGTTGTGCGCGCAAACACGTGCACACATACACGCACGCACACACACTCCACCCGGTATGGTGCGTTTGAAACAGAGTTGAAAATGAGAAGAATTTTATTCACTGCCCCAAAACTTCAAATCCCTGGGGATCACGAATGGTTTGATGCCTTTGGGCAACCTCGGTCGTTCGTTCAAACCAAATCCAACGCTAGCATATATGGTCGACAAAATTGATTAGCTAACCCTCGACGTTTCATGGCGAGTCAGTTGATAAAACGGAGAAAGATTAGCACGAGTTTTAGATATCATATTTTAGCATTGATGATGCATACCACCACGTTTTCCATCTACTCTGTCCGACAGGTTTGGGCAATCGTGTTGTCCTTTTGGCCACATTTTGGTGTTGCATGAACCGGGATCAGAATCTTTTAGTGTGTTGCTTAACCGACCGAAAAACCATACCTGGGAGGAAATCAGCGTAAGCAGAAGCCCAGTAAGCGCAGCAGCCAAACTATTCGATGGTCATTGCTGTGTGTCGCAATTCCGGATGGGCACCAATCAAAGAATACAATGTCAATCGATGCCCAGCAAGCCTACCGAATTCGAACGTGGTTTTTACACCCAAAACAATATGGCTACACTCCACCGAAGATCTACTGCCTGTTCCTAGCTCCATTCAGATCTAAACAATGGCATAAGTTAGTGTTAGGAGATTGAATGTTTTCATGAAACTGTTCACCACGTGATATCGTCACTCAACTCACC
This sequence comes from Fasciolopsis buskii, assembly GCA_008360955.1. NCBI lineage: Eukaryota > Metazoa > Platyhelminthes > Trematoda > Plagiorchiida > Fasciolidae > Fasciolopsis > Fasciolopsis buskii. Next base: position 391,589 of record LUCM01005952.1, read on the forward strand.
ATTAAGAAACCATAGAAGCACTGTACAGCTGTTTCATCAGCCGTGCATATCTACCAGGCTCGCACTGGCATGCGAATCCGAGACGAACGATTTGGAGTCGGACGCCTTAGCCATTACGTTACCGGGATGGCTCTGAATGGGTTGTTGAACTTCACCACATGATGCCACACGTATCCGTCACTGACCTGTACGCCCACGGACCGCTAGTACAGAGCAATCGGCCCCTGCTGATGGATAACTTCTCTGCAGGTAGCTAAGTAAGACGAAAGCTTCAGATATGACCTACAGAGGTTTATCACTTGGTACATATTAGTACGGTGCTTCTAAGCTTTTTTAATGGTGAGCTGAGCGATTATATCGCATGGTGAATTATTTCATCAAAACAATGGTCTCATAACATTTCGTCTGGTCTCGATAAGGGTCACCCAATCAAAATATATGGTCCCATAGCTACGGTGGCGAAATAGCCCCATCAGAGCTGCCTTAGAGTGGTGCAGTGTAACTGAAGCTTTACAAACTATTGTGCCGTTTGAATGAGCATAAGCTGATACTAAGGTTGGTAAATTTTTTGACGCCAATATTTCGTCTCAATTGAGGTTACATAAAAACCTACCCATTGCTGTAGCCACTGTGCTATGATAATGTGCGTGGCTCTCGTGACTGCGTACGGGTTGTCATTACTGATCTTCTTCGGCTCCATTCAACTTAACGCGAAGTTTGATGCTAACCATAGGTTTCTTTTGTTTACGATCTTACGGAATTTACTAAGTAAATACGTCGATTTGATACTTTCAGAACTTATGTGTGCGTTTCTTCCACTTGTGTACGAGGCAACACTAAAATGTAGATTGTTGATGCAAATCAACGTAAGTTGCCATCAGGTTGTTTGATATGCCTGCGTGATCGTCATTCAAAGGGTATTTCATGTTTTCAACCAGGCAATCAAGAAACTAATGATTAAACGTTTCACGGCAACCTGGAATGCTAAGGGAGCAGATGAACGACCCCAATCCAGAACAAATAGTTGCACGAATGAATGCAAGAAACCGGTTAAAAGTTTGAGGCGGTCCACGATCCACGCGCTTTCCTTTCTTATACGCCATTTTCTTAAAATGTGCGAATTTTTGTGCTAATCAAAGACCATAAAAATTCAAATAACAGGTATTCATCTTATGTCACACCATTTCGAAAGCTGCATTTCAAAATCCTTATAACCCTATATTTACCTACTCATTCTCTGGATGTCTTGGTCACAAAATGCAATGAGCACTGGGGCACTAATCTCCCAAGGAGTAACTCCCCCAATCTAAAGCACGAAAAAGCAGAAATACTAACACAATTCAAAGCCCAACGAACGTATCAGTCAACGTTATCACATAAACGATCGTCTCAGTATGGAAGTCAACAGGCCATGCTCTATGCTGCTAGCTATCGCACTTTAGGTGACAATATCAAAGCCTTTTTAAGCTACCGAAAAGAGTATGCTTATCAATTTCAGTCGCACAGCTCGTTCAGCACTCAAACTACAGTTTGGTTAGAATTGGTCATTGCGTAATGGATGAATGTTTGAGGTGAGAGGAAACATATGCTTTATTTCTATTCAAAATCATCAGAATTTCGCAAGTGCCAGTGCTGCAGAGCGGCGTTTGTAGGGGAGGATGCTATCACAAAGTATGGAACGAACCAATCAGAAACAATCATCCAAAGAAGTAACAGTAGCTATGTCAAAAACATTGTCCAACAGATAAAGGTCGACTTAACAATAAACGGACACAGCAAGACAGAACGACACCCCCAGCTGAGAGCTACATTTTAAGTCGTCACTCAGGATAATAGGATCGGTGCAGCTAGAGTGAGGTCCGAAAGAACGAAAGTAAGAGTTTCTGGCGCGCAGTCAAATCGGGAATGCTCAACTAGTCAGAACGTGGCTCCGTGCGGTTTGGAAAAGAACAATATACACCACTGAGCAAAATCTAGAAACCGGGACTTACTTCGCTGTACAGTAAATGTGCAAACCACCGGCTTGCCTTTCTGTTATACTTTGTACGGTTCGCAGTTAGAGTGAGTATGTCTTCATGTTGATATTAGTGCAGTCACAATGAGATTATACCTCAACGTGGTGGGACAGCTGGCGTACCTCCGTGATCCAGCGAGTCCTACAGGGTGGCTTATTGCAGGCCTTAGAATCATGCATGCTTTGAAGGTCAATGGTCTGAAGCCTAACAAAGATGTCTCCTGGTCCACTAGGTTGCGGTTGATTGGAGAACCGAGTGGAAGAATAACTGATCCAAGTAGATGGATCAGCCATTCCCGGTTGGCTTGTAGAGGGAGGCTCGTTAATACCGAAGGCTTTGGTTGTGAATCCTAACCATTCCCCTGCTCAGATGTTATACACTGTATTGGTTGTCATCCAGGAGAATTAGGACTGCCAATTGTTTCAGCAGGATTGACAGTGATATATATGCTTTTGTCCATAGCTGTCCTGCTGAGTAAAGTCTCACTTCCCTGAGGGTAAGACCTCGAGTCAAAGGCTTCGCTCATGGTTCCCAAAGAAAAACTCCTTCTGCTATATGGGCTACCGCGAAGTAGCGAAAGCCGAAATACCTCCAGTAACCCTTCTACAGGGAACCTTTCTGAGTTCCACCTTTCTGATGTAAAGACCACCTAAGATGCCATGAAAAATTGCGACCCGACGGATTTATCTGACAGCAGCATTAGTGGACCAGGGAATAAATAGTTTGGGTGCATTACTTAAACTTGAGTGTGCATTTTACTCAACTGGCTTCAGTGTCCGCATCCTCAACTCGATATGACACCAAAGATATCTTAGCTGTAAACATTGAAACCCCAAACATATTCGCATGCTGCCTCTCCAAATGTACATGCAAGATGCCATATCCACAGTCGCTATTCGTAGCCGAGATACAGACTCATTCTCTCACTTTAATCTTCACGTATCAGATAATTCGGTTTCTAGCGCACGTGATCGAGCGGGTGTCGGAACTGCCCTGAGCATGCGGGCGGAGCGTGTACTATTAGACTGTATCCCAGTCAGCTACCATTTGCCCGCAGTTTGGTTGAACGGTTTTTGCGAACTTCAGCAGCAGTCGACTGAAGCATCATTGTCTACTCATGGTATGTGTTTGTGCACCCACTGGCTGCAGATCTCCAAAGACAAAAATGAACTCTATCGGAGCTTAGCCTGATTACCCCAAAATGTGTGTTCAACAAACTTCCCTACTAAGCGCAGACGGAAAGGCACAATGGAGGCCAAATTTTTGTCCCATCCGATCGAATCGACAACAGAATTCGTCTCATTCAAGTTTGAATTGACCTCAAACTGTTTCTAACGAGCACACGTCATCATCACAAAAGTAACACAGGTTCACCTGGAACCCTTCTCCATGTTCTCAGTGTTCGACTTAGATTGATCAAATTGATACTGGTCACCCGTGGTGCGGATAAATCGAGGATTGCCGGTCATTCTAGTCGACACCTGTGGACTTAGTTCATGCATTAGTCCGAGCTCGCTTTTGTTTTCGCCCAATCTGTGACCATACTAGCACAAAAGCCA
>LUCM01005952.1:396318-423731 GCA_008360955.1 Fasciolopsis buskii
GTCCACGTAAGTTTCAGGTTTTTCTCAACCGTCTGAACGATAGTGTGGTTATGTTTGAGATGCTTTTTACACATTTGAAGTGTAAAAAATGTTATTGTGGGACGGGATCAGTTCAAAGCCAAACCTTGTTGTTGCTGGGAAGCAACTGGATGTGGTGGTTATATTTACTTATTTGGGTAGCTGTATCTCACTTGGTGGTCTTATTTCGGATGAAGTTTGACCGAGCATGCAGAAAGCTCTGTTGGCATTCATCATCTTACGGTAATGTCGGCGTGACATCCAATTATCGATCAAATGTCGACTAATCAATGAGACCGTTACCACTATGTGGCTCCGAAACATGATCTCTGAAGATTTTCATTGTTTGAACATCGCTGTGTTCGTAATGTTGGTGAAATGAGGCAGGATAATTTTGCGAGTAACTCAGAAGTTAGGCGCCACGTACGGAATACTGGAATCCAGCCTCTAGCAGTGGCTTTGAATCAGGTGTTTGAGACATTTTGCACATGCCCACAGAAGGACTCCTTGGTTGTACGCTGTCCTTCGAGACAGGTAATGGTTGGAAGATAGTTGGAAGTGGCCAGTCGATGACTTGGGGAAAAGTATGGGAAATTTATCCAGTAGACTGGCGCGTTTAGTTCCATTTAAACGACCAAGTTGGGGTCTAGGACATTCCCGCAATCGAAGGTTGACGGCAATAAGTGATGTGGCTCAGTGAAGCGGTCCCTGCTGTTGCTTCATCTGAAGTTTTCTGTCTTCGGGACATTTGTTGAAATTATTATTTTGTAATCAGTATTTCACCATTCCTCGGCTTTTTTCTATTTGAGTAGCTGATGCTGCGAGGAAACCATTAAAACCAGGGCAAGTCAGTGCCTGATTAGTTGATACCCAATCTGAAAATGAAACAGATCAGCCCCCAAAAATATGTCCCCTCCATGAAGCGAATAATTCGTGGGCTAATTGCGATTGTGCACTTCCAAATGATGCCTGTGCTAATGAAAAAATCCAAGTCTAAAACGGTATATACATAAAAGCTCAGCATTCACACTACCTTCCTTAACGTGGGCTCATACTTCTCATGACAAGATGCTTGTCTGTTTGTGGACAAGCTTTTCGTGGTGTTTTGCCGAAAGATTCATCGGAGGATAGTTCATACTACGAGGGGTTGGTAGTTTTTCTGGTTTTCATATTCTTCCAGCTTTACGTGTTCTTAGCTGGACTTGATTTCGAATTCCTGTGGGGCCTTCGCACAGATCTTGTTGCCCAAGCGCTATTATTATTAATTTGAAGAGCACACGATTAAGAGCTAAGTTCCGTCTGAGCTATGACAAAAAGGAAAACCCTTGTACAGGGTTTATTACACATATCAGCTCTTCTAAATGCCGTCTGTAGGTCAACAGTTAACTATGAAATTCATGTTTCTTGCGCGACTTTCGTGTTACACAGCTGACCACACTGCGATCTGTATTAAGCGGACCCATACAGAACCTTTGAACAAAAAACCTGCCTTACAACAAAGTAAAGCAAATCGTGGTGCTTGTGGGCCTTTGGAAGACAGTAACCAGTTAATTGGTTCATACATTTTTCGCTCAAATCAGACAAGCTGTGCAAAACACCCCAAAGGTTACAGAAAAGCAAACGACTAAGAAATTCACTTCATACACTTCCATTAACATACAGTGTCTTAGAGAAAGACAAGGAAACCATGGCCTAAGTAAATGACAGGTCATGCTTTCCAAGTCAGCGCAACACCTACGGCGAACGCCAGCCTCGCGAAAACTCACGGCGTCCTCCACACTGTTGTTGTTTTTCTGCGGCCGCTTACTCCATGGGTAACCCCGAAAGTTGTGTTCATTCACCTACCCACAAGCTGGGATGCCATAACACCATGCTCTTTGCAAATACCAAGGACTCGGTAGGGATGTTACACCCTTTAGCAGATCCCACTAGTTGAAAAAATGAGTTGTATTATGATAGCAAAAGGTTACTTGTTTTTGTGCGACTGCTTAGAATCTGTTCTCTCAGTATTCATAACAATTTCACACCCCTAGCAGTTTCATTCCCAAAAGTGCGGGACCCACTCATCATTCGGTATAGTCCGTCGTTCAAATCGCATAATGGAATCTACCCAAAGTCGGTCGGAAACGAAATGGTAACATTCTGCTTGTTGGGAAAATGTTCAACCACCGAGCCACTGTGGGCACAGTTCTCGAACGCAATTTACCTAAGTGAATATCCAGTGTTGTTTGAACTTCTATTCCAACGATACACTGTAAAAATGACTTGGTTTTGGTCATTGTATTAGCCTTGTCAGTCACTTTTTGAGTAATTTTCGACTGTTTCGAGGTGGCACGCGAAATCACATGTTGTGCATTTTGGGAAAACCACCTACCCCCTGTGCATCCAAAAATCAACTCAATATTACACAAGTAATTTTTTTATTCTGCATAACATTTGGTCTCTTGTGTCAACTCAAAACAACCGAAGAATCCATCAATCCAATTCGCCAAATTGTGATTCATTTCTCTACATGATGCAGTACCAATGGGAAGGGGGGACCGTGGTGAGTCGACCAGTCAGGTGAATTGTCACGTCTCGCTAGATGGAAATTGAAATTCTCATTGCACGCTATCTGGAAAGATGAATATAAAGTTGGAAAAGCAACTCTTTCAAGCCTACGGTTATACGTGTGTTTACTGTTGGTTTCGTATTTGGTATTTCCCCAATGGTGAGCATCACTCCAATCGCATGAAGTCTAAACACTTGGTCCGAGCTTATGTAAGAATTGATGTCAGAGTCAAAGGCTTCGGTGCTAGTTGGACAATTTTCGGCAGAATTTTTATGCCAGAAATGAGTTTGTGATCAGCTTAGTGAATCATTTATTGACACGGAATTTTTTAAGTCTTTTTATCTGCATATCGCAACGCAAGTCTTTTTTTATTCGCGTTTGTTACGCCTAGATATAAGATCAAAGTAATGCAGCATCGCGTCGCACAAATTGTGGACCAAGTCGCGGGAGAAAGATAATGTTCCGATAACGTGTGATGCACGGTGTCTGGGATGTTGTTTTTTTTACGTCATGTCAACAATATTGCCCATGTAATACGATATCGCTCCCCACAGTTTTGAAGTTTCTGGGTTAAGAACTAAGGAGATCATTTGTTTCTGGGGGGGGGTGATGGTAGAAATGGAAGGTTTCCGATTTACTTTTTGCTCGAGTGAGTACTCTTCGGATGACAACTTTTGTGCACATGCTTTAGTAAGACAAGTGTAACGGATTTGTGCACAGATACGTTGCAACGTGTTTGTGGTTCAGTACAGCTGCGCAAATGCGTGCTTTCGCACTCGTGCAAACAATATGTTCATTACAATTTTTCACTCCCTTGGTATTTTGCCCTGGAACACACCAAGCCAGTCATTCCTACTTTTAATTTGACGTCAAATAATAGGAATTTTACAGTGATCCCAATGGACCAGTAACCATTGAACATGAATTCTGCGTCCACAGAAGTAGAGGACTACATGGAACATGTTGAAATATGGTGTACAATCAAAAATAACTTGAAAGCTTGAATATACCGGCATTTTTCTTACATTTCCTTGGCACAAGAAACTCTAATCCTAGTGAAAAACCTATCTTTTCTGTCCCGTACGATGAACTTATACTCAGAGAAATTAAAGTTTCTAAATGAACGATATTTCAAACTTGTAAATTCTATTCGAAAGTCAGCCTGTGTGTGAATGTATGACTCAACTACATACACGGGATACAAAATGTGATTATGTCCCTTATTTGGTAGATAGGGGGAGCAGTTACCTAATAGACTGATATGAGAAATCAGCTAGCCGAATTTAAAGCGGAAGTTATCGATCCCAAGGGAGCAAAATTTCTGACATATTAACAACGTTTGTCAGCACTATGAAGATGTAACATCCGTCAGATATGTGTAATTGAACCATTTCGATGTGTGTAACTGCGCCAAATGCCCAAAATGGAAGGGGAAAGAAACATACGAAACCAGTTGTGCTGCTTTTATCTTTATCAGGACAACTTGCGAGGAAGAAAAAACAATGGATGATCGATTTATCGATTTCTCCAATCCCGAAATTGTAGTTTAGGCTGTCAGTTGCCTTCACAGATTAGCCACATGCTTCCACTGTGGCGCGTTAGACTGTACAGAAAGTGTTCGCGATAGTTGTACAGCTTACAAAAAGTGGACCTGGCGATAGAAGATAGTTTTCGTCTTCTTTTCTTTACCCGTTTTAACGCAAACCACTCATATGGGGAACATACAGTACGAAACTCCGGAGGGTGGAGACACGGTCATTGTTCACACGGGCGAAGTAGAATGTAGCATTTTACGAGAAGACCTTGTTAAAAGTTTGCCCGCGGCAAAACTCCTTCGGAAAAAAGTGCTGCCCCACCTCCCCTGCGTATTACTGAGCCTATAGAACGACATATTGTCTGATGTGTTGTCCTTATTCATTCAAACGATCCTAAGGTGGTAGTTGGTGAATTCTTTAGTTTCACAACCAGGACCGTCTGTGATAAGTTTATATCACATTCATGACTTCCTCAAGTGATTTTTCTGCCTTGCAGCACGTCATTTTAAAGTGATTCAAGGTGTCCAGTGATATGATTCTTCATGGAGTCAAATCTAAAGTATAGAGTGAGCTGATTTTCGTGAAGCACAGGGCGATTTCTTCTACTTTATAGGAGCAAATTCCGTCAAGCACTTCGCTTTTTATGTAAGAAGATGATCATTACACGGTGAAGTAGTTGAATTGGGCCACACCGGATGTGACCCCATTAAAGTATGGTGAAAGGGTACCACGAACTTGTTTTCCGCTTGATTTTGAAAAGAATGCTTATCTCAGTATACGTGTAAGACAAGGAAGTCTGAAGATGTGTTTTATTGTTCAACAGGTTTCTGTGTGTTCTCGAAGTGATCTCATGGGTGTCTACTTACGAATACATGTGGCTAAAGATCCAAATGCGCTAACAACGGCCAGTATTGCTTTCTTACTCTGTCAGTAGAATTTTTCGCTCTTTGGTCACAATGTTTCACCCGCCAATTTTTAACACTCTGTAAACCCTATTGCACATGACCTTGAGGAAGCTGGGCCACATCAAGATGACACAAGAGTTCATGATCCCATCCCAACCATACACAATGACTGTACACTTTGGTCTACGTCCTTGGTTGATCAGATTTATACATTTCACTTTTTCCAATAATACAATTAAGTATGCTCAAGGTAGGCCTAAATTTTCCAATTTTTGTGTAGTATTTGTCTTTAAATCGTTATGTGGCATTCAGCCACTAGTAATAATGAGCGGACGCGAATTGCCAACGAGCACTGGATTGACTTCTAACCCAGTTACGTAACCGTAGACAAACAGAAGACCATAAAATTACCAAGAAAGCTCTGGGGTTTCATTTACTAGTCATGGATTTATGCACGAAATACGGGGAATCCTGAGTGATCGAACATATTTTATTACATATAGAATTTTCCCCTTGGATTCTAAACGGTTAGATTCACTTGCTGAGGTGCTTCACCCACCAGCCTACATGGTTTGCTTTCTATTCTTGATGGTCTTCAGTATAATGTTCGTCTTATTCTCCATTCCCTTCGGAAAACGAGTTGGTTTTTGATATTTTTTCGATTCATCAATCTGTTTGGGATACGCCCCCCAAAAAGACATCTCGTACACTTCCATTTCATCTGCAGTCTGATGTTGTCTAGAAACCGTTATCTCTTAAGGACTACTCAATTCTTATCACTGATATCATATGTGAACACCGGGAAAAGTCAGTTATCTGTATTTTTGCAAGGCTAACAAAAGCTAAAATAAAAACTCAACGAAAAGCTTTTGCTGTGCATTGGGTTCCTAGGTGATTAAACATATATCCATTTGGTCGGAAATTTACGAACTCTATGGAGTATGAGCCGATAAAATTCATCTATCATCCTCGTTTCTCGTCAACGGAATCTTCAGGTTCGATATTTGAGAGATTGAGAGAGTATCGGCCTCAATTCGCATGGTATTGCGCATCGATTTGCTAGGCATATTCAAATTGTTCATCTATTGTCCAAACTACCGTGTTAACCTGTGCAATCAGTAGCCCAAGACAACTTGTTGTTACGGCCACTTCAAATGAAATGTGAAAGTCTAGTTTAAGATACTGAAGGGCATTTCGTTTTTAGCGATTTCTGCGTTGCATCGCGGGTGGAGTTCACATAAGAAAACAGAATTTAAGGCCTTCCATCAGTATCGACAGGATTCGTCGGTTAAGCCTGGTGAATTTATAGAGGATTAGACATGCGACCGCGGACCTGCCTCCTATCAGATTCCGAAGTCACAGTTTACAAAATCCCCAGTGTCTATAGAACAGGGAATCCTCCAACCAACCACCAAATGGTAAGAATGTATTGTAAATAATAGTGGCGCCGAAATACGAACGAAAGAATAGTACACGCAAAAGTAAACCACGGCCCAAAATCCAAAGCATTCTTCGAGGTTCGCAAATGGAGAATCTCGAAAAGTGCAGCACGAGCGTCACTGTGAAGATCTCATGTCCGCAAAGACAAACACAATCTAATAAATGCCACAAAATCAATATCATGCGTAAAAGTAACTCGTATCCTTAGTATGTGTTAGTAGTAGCAGGTTGAATGTCATCATGAAATAATTCACCACGCGATATTATCACCCAGCTCACCATTAAGAAACCATAGAAGCACTGTACAGCTGTTTCATCAGCCGTGCATATCTACCAGGCTCGCACTGGCATGCGAATCCGAGACGAACGATTTGGAGTCGGACGCCTTAGCCATTACGTTACCGGGACGGCTCTGAATGGGTTGTTGAACCTCAACACATGACGTCACACATATCCGTCACTGATCTGTACGCCCACGGACCGTTAGCGCAAAGCAAACGACCCCTGCTGATGGATAACTTCTCTGCAGGTAGCCGGGTCCACATCCCAGTTTGGGCGTGGTAGATAAGCACTGCTTACCATTCCTTACAAGGATGGAACTGATGTACAATGCTTCCATGGTTGTTTAATGGTGAGTTGAACGTTGCTATCACATGGTGAACTATTTCCTGACAATAGATCATATCCGAAACAACCTGTTTTTTCCCAAAAGATCGGTACCATTGCAAATCATTGTGCTCTAACTACTGTGTGCCGATTTCTACAACTTTTCGTTCAGTTATTTTAAATGATCTATATTCTGTTTACTTGAATGTCGATTAAATGAGGTCCCCAGCACAATCTGCTTGTCAGTGGTCAAAGTTAGGTGCAGACATTTTGCATATTACTAAGATTCGCAAGAACTGTTTACACAAGATCCATTTCAAACCATCGAGATGGTTACTTTGTTAGAGATCACGTGAAGTCTGACAATGCTTGCATGCTGATTACTGCTGACCCTGCTTGAGTAACTGCTATGCCCATCTCTTTCGCGTTGCCTTAAGTATACTTAACCAATTCTCCCACCGTAGAATTCATTCGAATGGCATTAAGAAAGACATTTAGCCAGGAGGGATTTCCACTTGTGTCAGTCAAGAACAGTTTTGCTCATTTTCGTATTAATTGTTGCAAGAATAGTTGACCAGTCTGGAGTGTGAACAAGTGTATGGTGTCGCCTACCAGTCACAGTTTAACGATCTTGGGGGAGGCGAAGAACTTCGTTTGTGAACTTAAACGGGCAGTTTATTCCACTAAACGTCATTAATTTGTAGAATATTAGCCTGCTATTAAAAGTTTTATTATTCAGTATCGTAATATTGTTCAGACCTAACAACGAGTAAAAGTACGCCACAGATATTCAAATTCCCTAGTGTGAGGACCATGTTCGGGTGTATTATGAGTGCCAATGTTATCTGGTTTTAAGGGCACCATTCGCCGCCCGAAAATTTCAGATAACGGGAAACCAATTGGCAGTATTTTAGACATGGACGTCCTATCAAATCACAATCATCTTGGTCACGTACAGTTTCGTAGTGAAGGCCAGCCCGATATCGGATCACGTGCTGTTGTGCCAGAAAGTACTTTTAATTTGTCTGCATACAAACCGGAGGACATACCGGAAAAGTTAACTGTGCGAAAATGCGGAAGAAATTGTATACTACTGATATAGGATTACAAATATTCTCCATTCAACTGATGCGGCAGATCATGATGACATGTGTATTCGACTTGTGCACACACACTTTCCTATACTTTTGTTGTTCACTTCCAATTCTGTAAATGTACGAATTTCTCATTTCGTCCTATGGTACGTACGTCATCAGTGTATTACCATCTTTAGTTCCCTGGGTATTCTGCGCTGGCATTCAGCAATTCAATTAGTGCTACCCTGTACAAGTCCTTCGGCAAGGCCTTGAACTCAAAAAGCCCCAGACCCGCCTTTCGGCCTGATGAGAGTTTACCTTTAGTGCATATCCTCCATCGAGTCTGATGCTTCCAAAGTACAAGGGTTGACCGGATGACCTCAAGGATGTACGTTGAAATAGTTGGCCAAAATCGGGTCACCCAGGCGAAGAGACAGTAGAACCACATGATGCACGCAATTAATTGTAAGCTACATGTGACCGTGAGATTGTTCAGATTGCACATAGGAATGCACGTGGGGGAAGTTTATATGTATAATCCAAAAACTGTCCTTCTGATGAGACGCTGCGGTTCCGACAGATGTAGGAATCGATATACTAACTGATGATGCCAACCGATCAGAACTAACTCTTTGAAGTAGTAATAGTGACAAACGAGGGCAGTACTGCCACCTTCGCAGTAAACGGCTAAATGTCTCAGATTAGGAGCCACAATCGAAAGTGCCAACCATCACAACGGAATCAACGCTGCCATCGGAAACTCGAACCGAACTAACTGAAGATCCAAGGTAGACCAGAACTGGGAGCGATTTTGGAAAAGTACTGCACAAGGCAGCGGAGCATGGTTATCCATACCAACTTGGTAGGCTGTTCCAGCAAATGCGTGCCTCTGTCGCTTGCCTTGTCACCGGTACGTGGCAACAACTTCCTTACGTATGATTTCGATTGTGATGTTTGTTATTCGTAATCACCAAACTAGAGAGTCTATCAACCGTACATTGACATACCAGAAGGTCACTGGTTGCTCGCACTCTAACGCCTTATGATTTTCAATCTGAACTCAGTATTTCCACGTTATTAAATGTCGTTCGTGAAGTGTTAGTCTTCAGAAAAACAAATTGATGCACCAACTAAGGGGGAAAATAATCACCCTAGGGCTGCAGTTGTATGAATGCCACTAAGAACGGGATTTCTAGCCCAAGAAATATTCGAGTACACACTTGGGATTATTTGACAGTTTCAAAACAAAAAGTCCATTGTTTTGAACAGCTATGAACAATATCTACCAACTACAAACGCGTATTGAAGCAGTCACTAGCTCGCTTTTTTGTATGCTGCATGACAGTCTACCATTGAGAGGAATTAAAAACAAAAATATCAATTCTTTTGGTTTCAAAATAGTTCCTCATCAAATTTGCATGACTTGTAGTGATCTCAACTCGATAAGGTCAACAACAGTTAGCTGTGGCTACCGGGAGGGCGAACTGACCGGTGAAACTAGGCTTGCAGTTTGGTCCAAATCGGCCAGCGAATGTACGAATGCAGCTCGGCCGAGGTTGACTTAACCGAGACAAGAGCGAGGGTAACGGAAACGCAATGCGGGCAAGAGTTGAGTTGTGGGGGGATTTTGGAGAGAAAGCTGACCTGAAAATCGGCTGACCTAGTTAGGCCTTGCCTGCCGTGTGTGTTTGCGACACACAAAAAAAACAGTCGGACAGATGCGTTTTCGAGCGCGGAAATCAATCCACTTTAGGAGAGTCAAAAGACGGTTCGTTCAAGCAACTTCAAAAACATTCGGTTGGTGTCGCACACTGACGGACCGAAGAAGAGAAGATAAGCTGTTTAAAGGACCGTTGGAATTGGTCGACTGAGTAAGCAGCAGGCAGTTTGTTCTCCATAAGGCCCCGGGTGCGTTGTCACGGTAGTTGAGGTGGGGTGCAAATTATCAGTCTGTCGGCACTGAGACTTCCAATTCACAACAACTAGGCATTTGTCTCTTTTGCCTGAGAGACATAAAATAACCCTTGTTGTCTTACGAATAATATTAACCGAAGACTGGGAATGTTCAGACGTGCTACAGCTTTAATCGATCGTGCATGACACGCGAGCAGGATGAAAAGGAATGATTTAACCGCTTTTTTCATTCAGAAATCGATCATTTATTTGTGTATCTAAGGCATTTTCAGCAAGGACCGAGCATTCGAAGGTTTGCAATTATTCTCATACCGTTCGTTTTTGTATTTGGCCAGACTAATCGACAAGCTAAGGGAGTTTGGTTAAGGTCAGCTACGAGAAATCCGTCTCTTTCTCGAACGACTGACATTCTCACGTGACTGTTTTGCGTGAGTTATGTAGACTCCGACCTGATTCGAGTACTTCTAATCGAAAACGAATCAAATCGGTTTTGGTGACCCACTAACAGTACTTAAATGAATGATCACCTGCAAGGGATTATTTTCAAACTGATGTTTCGGAGAATTTTTGCTCCCCCTAACTGACATTATTCGAATAAAATATAATCATTTTTGTATGTTATTTATATGAAATAATGAAAGTTATTATTGGTCGTCAAATTATCCCTCGACCAGGCTCGTGTGTCTCTGCCGATTAGAATTCCCCATACTTGGTGGATTTCATTACACCAAATAGCCTAAGTACTGACCGGGTTAACGTTATTGGCAAAACTTGATTTATTCGCCGAACGTTGGAATTTTGATTTGTACTTACTCAATGAAATCTGACATCTCGAAAAGAGCACGAGAACTGATGCACAACCGAAAAGCGTTTTTTTCCGCCTATTCGATTTCACTAAGACCTCGGTGGACAACTGTCTCCGGGTAGGGACAGTTTGACATTAAATTTGTTTTTTTTTTCCAATCGTCATTCCGCAGAATAAAATATGGAAAAATGAGAGTATTGTGTGCGCGACGTTTTGCTAACAAGGTTTCAAATCCGGTTTTTGAAAACGAGGTGCGAATAATGCGCCGAGTGGCAAACATTCTAGCCGTTGAATTCGATCACCTGTTTCAATCGTGAAACCTCAAACTTACTTAGTTTATCATTTTATGCTCCCCCGCGGATGAGCAATCAACTATCGGGCAATCAGTGAGACAAAATACCCAGAGCATTTCAATCTTTAGCACCCAATCAATTCTTTTTTCTGATATCGACAATGAGCATTAAGCTGAGGTATGCTTACGACGACATGCAGAATCCCAACGGTCAAATTGTGCTCAGTCACGATTCTTTGTAGATAAGTCCAAAAATTACTTGAATTTTAACAAACCTCAAAGTCTCCCAACGAACAGGTCACTATTGCCCAAGGCCAGTTCCACTCTGAACCAATGTCCGGAACAGTCGCAAACACGGCATGAAAGTTGCTCAAACGTAAAATCACTGACAGTAATGCGAAACGTTCGACACACGTCAAAGCCAAACGAGTTTGTCGCTTGACACAGCAAAGCCATGGAGAACCGAAATTCAAAATGACCAAGGGAAATAGTCACTGGTCTTAGGGATACGAAATTTTCAAATAATCATATCAGTAGCTTGTTTGGACCAGACAAAAGGAATTCCCAATAGGAATTGGCGGTAAACGTGCGAAGATATAAATGTTGTGGAGTAATGGACAGATATAGAAATGAAATTCATTGGTCAAAAACAAATCAGGCGGATCCATATGGGGGTTGTGGAATCCGGGCGCAGAACTCACAGGGACTTTCAGATTCTAACTTTACAAGTGTCCTCAGAAAGGGTAAAAAGCATCCACTAAGTCATAACGAAGTGAATATATGGTGTACGTTAGCATCGTTTTAGACAGAATAATGTATATTTCAGTTTTCGTTGCATCTCAAATGATATGGGGTGTAAGAGTTAAAGTCCGATTTCTTCGGACATAATGCTTAGAGCAAATGGCAGTGAGGAAATGTCCGGTAAGAACCCGATTGTTGATCGTCTTTTTAAAAGGTGACAAAACGTGTACGTAGTGATTGTAGTGAGTGAAAAGTGACGTGTATTCCGATATTACGCATTTCGGCTGGAAAATCTGCTGAAACTTTAAATTGTGACGTTTTGGGGTGACAACCAGATACGGGTGGCTGTAACCTGGACACGAAACTGACGTGAAAAGACAATATGGTTGGGGACAACGAATGTTATTTCGAAGTTATAAAACCCAAAGATAGCAACGATGGAAGAGAGACAGTGAGGCAGTCTCCAGGGGATGAACAAACGAGCGCAGTCTGGAACTCAGGGCAGGTTCACTGATTGGTCGAATAGCATTATCATAAACATAGTCAAGGAAAGACTTCGAAGTGGGCGAATTTCAACCTACATGACTGCCGTACTGAATTTTTGAGGGAATTTGGCTTTTTAAAGAAAGTGCGAGAAAGTCAAGAAAGACGTCTGGTTTGGAAAGGCAACCAATCTTCTTCGAAGAACGAGATTTAAAAAAAGACATGAATGCTTGGGAAGCGAGAGAGAGAGAGAGGGATGGAGAAAACTAACGAAATATCCAATAAATGGATCAATTCATTAGGTTGAAAAGGAAACATACTGTGTTCCAAGAGGACGCTGGGGCAAAAAGCAGTCAAAAAATAAATATTAGCAGGCAAATAAATTGGTCTGGGTGATTACTACTGATGTTGTTGCAACCCTTGTAGGTAAAGATTGTACAGTTGACTACCCTCATATCGACAAATTTCATCAACAGACACAATGGACCAAATGCACAATCTACTACAACGAGACATTTAAGTGGATTCGTCGGTGTCAAGTTTTGGAGCCGGGATCAAAAGGAGCCATTTCAAGATCATAAGACCCAAAGCCATTCCCAGTTAAAGGGCATCTTACAACCATACTGCTGGAAGTAACAACATTGGAAACTTAGTAACGTTCCTAAGATTAGTAATCTTACTAGTTCAAGGTGGAAGCCGTTGCAACCTACAAAGTGGACTTATTCTGGGGTCAAGGTCAAATCTAAGGCTGCGCTATCGCAAACCCAACTGAGCAGAGAGGTCTTTACCTACACACTAATGATGTCATCCCGGGCTGGTAACGAGACCTTTGCGATCTGAAAGATAAACTCAGAGGCCACAAAAGGTTAAAAACTCTCAATCTGAGCTACAAAGCACATCAACATTCAAAATCTTTAAAAACTGAATATTTAAACTGTCATAGTTTCGAAATGGCCAACTGAGTGTTCACATACCGCTATGGGTAATTTCACTTTGTACTTTTGCCTATTTTTATGTGAACCGAATCGTTTCGCGTCTTGCCGTACTCATGCCTAGCTTGTTCACCGTCGTTTCACTTAAGTTTGAGATAGTCGGTAATATATTTGTGAATCCATAAAGGACATGCGAGCATGAGAGTACAAATTGGCAGTCTGTTTGTAGACCGAGGACTGTTGGACAAATTGACAAGAGAAGGACTGAAAGATCCGGAAATCGGAACAGTCCTGTACTGTTTGAGTATGCACGGATTAGTCGAACGAGGAATGGAATTCCAGAACTAAAAAATAACACCCAAAAAATAACAGCGTCGGAAAACTATTCTTTTCGGTGAACACAAGAGATTTGAATTCACTAAACTGTTCATTTGTAACGAAATCTTCCTTCCTGTACAAATATTATCATACTGCTCTTTTAATGAGGATGAGAAAAATCAACAGACCAGTTCTGTTTGCCCAGTTTGAGTGTTGGACCAGAGTGTGTTAAATGAACACGAAAAAGCCACTCACAACACAATCACTAAATTCTATCAATACTTTCAATAATATCATTAGTACTATTACTGGAATAATAATAATTATTACTATTAGCAATAAAATTACCAGTACATTCCCAAGTGTTAATTCCAATTCATTCATAATTATAATTTATTCAAATGACGATATCCAATATGACCTCCGTAAATAAGTATTGACATTTGAATTTTATCCATTCGTTTAGACTAACAAATCTTGCATGGCTCATTAGATTCATCGTAAAGCATAAAAGTCTGACTCACAATTAGGGAACCACGGATGTTGTATTCTTGTTAGGAATCATCAACGGCGCATGTCCACCGCAGGAACTTAAGATGAACGGTGACGAGTTGAACGCGTTGGGCACTAATTTGACCCGGTCGGATCTAAAAGGTCATTCGAAAATCGGCAGACTGCAGACTGCAATTTACCTAATGTTTGACTTCTAACTAATGCACGACAACTTTTTACCTTGGAAATTGGAAAACATGAATGAACAAAATTTCGTATAACTCTACATCTGTTTTGTCGCATTCTAAATCAATATGCTCGCTAATTCGGCCCATTTGTAAGAACACTGAAAACATCCTAGGTGTTGACCCAACGGAACTTCGTGCGTATTTGGTCAAACCTCAAGGATGAAACGACATTTTTATAAAATGATATTTCAACTTTCCAATATGCATCTAATAAAGGTGCGTATTTGTGCGACTACTTAGTTCCATGCCGGCAAACTCTAAATATTTGCAAGAAAATACTTCATTGCAAATCCGTCGCATGAATAGTTCTAGTTAAGTTCGATCAATATAGTCATTTTCCTATCGCAGCCCGAAAGATCAAAGTTTTTTATAATTTGCATTTCCACTTGTACCATTGGATTAAACAAAATCTATCCCGGTTCAGAGCCGGCGAATATCAGTGGAATGGGCCGGACGAATGCGTCGAGGACTGATCTCTTTAGTCGGTTTTAAAAGGAAACATAACACACGTGTCTGATCCGATTGCAACGCTAAACAATTAGTCCCATCCGTAAATGGATGACTAGGCGTAGGAAGGTTTTACATGTTCGTAACCATGGTGATCATCACAATCCACACCCATTTCATGATTTCTCAATCGGTCTCTAATCGTATCCCAAAAATCTGCAACGCATTGGACCACGGGCCATGTCGATTCCGTTGATCGGACAGTAAGTATACGAGTCCTGGATTGAGCTCAACTTCGGTCAGATTGACCGATATGATCGCCCTAATGGACACAAGGATAACGGGGGTCCATACGCGGTTGATACTTTTATTCAGTTGGAACTGCTGGCACACCGGTTGTGTTAGTGATCAACGAGAAACTTATTTGCATTCAGCTTGCGGATGAAACCATTAGAAGTGAGCGAAAAATTTCGTCCCTTGGGCGCGTGTTGCCGATTTTATGATACGGATAAACATCCGGTATTTTTGTCCATCCACCAATAAGTCAAGGACTTCTGTTTTGGTTTGTATCTGTTCTAGTAACCGTG
Organism: Fasciolopsis buskii; assembly: GCA_008360955.1. Classification (NCBI taxonomy): domain Eukaryota; kingdom Metazoa; phylum Platyhelminthes; class Trematoda; order Plagiorchiida; family Fasciolidae; genus Fasciolopsis; species Fasciolopsis buskii. Next base: position 411,709 of record LUCM01005952.1, read on the forward strand.
TTATCCGGAATTCGTCATAGAAGGTTGCACGTAGTGGTTTTTGGAAACGCACAATAGTGACCCATTAGAATCTTAGTTGAATGGTTAAGAACGTGAATGAATGATAAATTCATTAAAGAATCACATGGGCCGGCGGTGGCCAAACGGCTAAGGCCGCCGATTTTGGAAGTAAACGTCAAGGGTTCAAATCCTCCCACCGCCGGTCAACTTCGCCAATTGGCAGCCTTCTGTTGGCCGCGCCCCCCTTCGTCAAAAATGATGTACATTTTTAAATCATTAATAAAGGAAGTAAAAGATAAAAGGTAAAAGTGACTCGTCGAAGGATTTTCATCGGTTAGGCAAAGCTAACCTTCAGAAAGCGAGCACAAGGCCCAAAAGTATTGGCATAGTATACAGATGGTTGGACAAGAGAGTGCCGGGTACGCATACCTAAAGTACAGCAATAACCACGAAACCAGTCGTACGCTTCTGGGGAAATTTTGTTCGACTATCCGTATGCGAAACATACTACTGAGAAAAAAACAGAAAAGTAACTTGCGTTTGGTCAAAAAAGGTACGCTACATGTGAGCAAAAGAGGCAACCAGGCGTCAGTCTTGCGAAGAAAGACAATAACGAGAATTGAGTTCTTCATTCTTTCGCCATATACCCACCTATCGCAGCTCATATCAGTGTGCAGACGAAAAAAGAAATTGACATCATTTACTGACTGTGTTGACAATCCCCGGGCACAGGTTCACTGTAGCCTGAGTACACAACCAGCCAATCAGAACCGTGGCTGTACAAGAGCCGAAAGTTCAAACATGCCCCATGTCCCATTGCCCAAAGTTCGTCCGTCAATCCCGATTTCTCGTATTTTGTATATGAACAAATGAGTTGTCAATAATAAATCTGAGCCAATGTGTCTTTCACTTGTTAGGCATGTCTCGTTGTTTTCCGATGCACAGCTTGGGTCTTGACGGCGTCATTCCAGCAAGTACTGGCATTCCGCATCCCTAAGTCAATACCACTAGTGAAATTCCTTATTTCTGTTTCAAGTACTAATACTATATAATATATTTCCTTGGGAAACAAAAGTTTAACAAGAAACTTTGTGGTTACACGACAGCCCGAGATGATGTGCCAAGTGATATTCTGGGGCCCACACGTTTTCATATATTGTTAGCAGTTCAGCACAGAATTTGTGTAACCTATGTCATTTCAGTGATGGCATGATTGCAGCAGGTGTTCGACTAAGAATCGCTCGTCCCGGGTTCGTGTACCAACTGGGGAGCGATGGATATGCAGTGTTGACGATTTTTAACAAGGATGGAACAGCTGTACAGTTCTTCCGTGGTTAGCTGATCGAGGATATCATATGGTGGATTAATCTTTGAAAATACTGATTATTTAGAAGAGCTGAAAGCGATCCTTACCAATATAATGACCGGTCAACGGTATTAACACTACGTGGTAACATTTCAGGACCCGGGAAATATCTCTCTCAGAAGTTTGAAATTCTGAAAGGTCTTCCAGACATAAGGTACCAGAAATAGTTCATTCTACCAATAGGCAGGGATTCCAGCTGACATAGCTGGATTGTTATGGGAAGCCACCATAGAATTCAACTCAGAGTTTGACTCTTCATCTCTAGAACGATTTCGTTACCGAAGAGATTACCGGAATAAGTGACCAGCTGCGACAATGTAGGTGATTTTGAGGAACTTCAAAATATCCCGCCTTGAAACACAGCAAGTTTCAGGTGTAAATGCAGACGGTGCATGCTCCACTCGGATGTTTTGTCCTTCAGATAAAAGTAGAATCCGGACCGATTGAAGGCAAAACGATTTGGAGATTCTAGCAGAGTTAAGCCAAATTTCGTCCTGTGCACAGTGAAATGACATGAACTAGGTAAAACGAATTTTCGTGTGGCGTGAGTTCGAGTTTCGTTCTGTGAATTGCAGATATCCGACGGTGATCAGCCGGCCACTATCGCTACATTTCTCCCTGGAAGTTTCTAGTTCGAATCTTCCCATCGACGGTGAACTTCTCCTCTTGACCTCTCCTTACTGGCTGCGACGTCGTTCTTGAAAAAAAGATCCACATTGATGTTTTATGAATAAAGGGAATAAATCACTAAAGATATTCGTTGCTAGTCAACCGATCAATATCATGATGCCAACTTGGATATAGGGAAACTTCTTATGTTGAAGGCTTTTAGTTCACGGAGAATCATTTCCTGAAAAAGATGTGTCCTATTCTGACTAGTAAATATGTGAATAAAATATGGAATAGCCAGACTGTTGTTTTATTTATTTTCTTGTAAGTTGTTAAGCAGTGATCTCACATAACGAATCATTTTACGAGTAACCGAAATTCCTTTGCGCGGCTAAATGTTTGCATAGAATGAACAATAACGACTTATTGAAGTTTTTTTATTGCTACACCAATCTATTGCTTCACAAACCAAATGTTGCCAGAGTAGCGTGCACTTGGGAATTGAGCATTCGCTGAGATTAGAGAGCAAACATTCTCCGATACTAAGGTTATCAAGTAGATAGACGACTTGTCCACTTCAAGAGATTTTATTCAGTTTTATGATATTGATTTAACCGTAACAACTATACGTTGATAATGCTGTTCAAGTCAAATGATTCTTTCTGACCTGTCAACTAAAACAGGGCAAATGAAATTCACCCGCACGGGTGTTCCTTCCGCGCTTCATATCAGATGATTTATGACTCCTGTCGAACAAAACCGCGGTGAAGTGAAAAATAACCCTTTGGAATAAACATTTTCAAGTGAATAAATATCTTACAGTTCGGAAGAAGTAACCTAAAATGGTTACAGGTAGTCCAAACAACATGCCGACTGGTAAAACCAGAATATTTGCTCAAAGCACGAGCTACTACGGAGGTTTTGGAAAACCCGACCCATTAAATTAGTCGATGATTCATCTATGATGATCCTTAAATATGGATTGATGTATGCTGAGTATATATATATATAGATATATATAGAAATAGTGAGTAGTATTTGGACGACTGGACGAAATTTGCCCGGGAGCACACGACCGGTTTGGCGGTTATTATCGGTGGTCAGCTATTCGTAACCGGTACTCTCTTGTCCAAACATGCTTATACTTGTACACTCCGAATTCGTATGTCTGACGAGAATCGAAATTTTGGCGATTCTACTTATACGTATGTATATTCCGGGACATTCTGTCCTCGATTCTAAGGTTGGCTCAACCCAGCTGACAAAGAACTATTAACGAATCACAGTTGTGGCTTCATCTGTGGACTCTGACGAAAAGCATCCACGCACACTTCATGCACACTCCATGCACACACACACATATACTCTCTCTCTCTCTCTCTATATATATATATATATATATATATATATATATATGCTTGCGTGCACGCGTCAGTTTCGGAAAATGCGCCTCGATTTCAAAGTGAAAACCCAATTAACGGATAACCATGAACGGTCACCAGGATGGACTGTTCGTCTCTGTTTGATATCGCTTCTTTTCACGAGGACCTCACTTTTTCGGTTAAAAGTTCTCAACCTGAGAACAATGTTTTGAAGCATTCACGCACTCGTATATGCGAGCCACTGTATATGTGTGTATGTGTGTGTGTGTCTATGTGTGTCTGTGTGTGTGCGGTCGGTATTTAGCCAGGAAGCTAATTTTGTGGATTTACATAGTGGTTGTTTCACAGAGAAATCATCATCTGATAGTCAAATTGCGAAAAGTTCACCGTGGTAGATGTCATGTGTTTGCACAATTTGGGTGGGTACTCCGTGCTCTTTTGACTGAAATGTCCGAATTCCATTGGGCTTGGCCTCATAGCTCTGCTGGTTGAGCGCACATGCTGTTCGAATGCATGGGTTGCATTCATCCGTGAGTTCGAATTCCGCGGAGATCGAACAGTTTTCATGGTTGCGACGATTCTACGTTTGTCAGGTCGGCCAAACTAAACTTCGAATTAAAAACGGTCGAGATATGAGCAATGGAGCCGAGAAAAAGAAGCATATCAAATGAAATACATGATCATGTGTGATTGGTTCAATCAACAAACAAACTCGTACATTCCATGAGTCATATCTTATCATGTACGGGAAATAATTCGAAACCAAACGAATCGCGGAATTTGTGGCAAGATTACGCGCGGTGCGCGGTTTTTGGGAAAATGTTGTCGATAGGGTCCAAAAGAGGCCATTTTTTCGGGCGTTATGTGTAAGCGTTATGTGTAAGCATGTTTTCAATCCGATTTTTGCGGAACAACTGAGAACCACGGAGTGTGAATTAAATAAAATATTAACATCTAACAAAAGAGGTTCAAAACTACCAACAGTTATGTTTAACCCAAAACAAAATAAAATTAGGAAATATGAAATCCACAACTTTTTGGACCAGGCATCGGGAATACACAACGTTGTTCGTGGACGACTGACCATATCTTGAATTTTCATCTGCGATTTAATCTAGGTTGTCACATAGGTGAATTGTTCTATCAAAGCAGAAATCCGCGGATGTGCTTTGGGAATATTATAGCCGTCGGTGGCCAAACGGATGGGGTCGTGGCGTTTGGGACATGAAGGTCGCGGGTTCGAATCCTCCGACCGCCGGTCAACTTCCCCACTTAGCATCCCTCTGTTGGCCGCAGCCCCCTTCCTGAAAATTGATTTAAACTGTTATTTCAGTTATAAAGGAAGTAAATAGATAAAAGATGAAGAAAAGCTTAAGTTCATTAGAATATTCTTTGCTTACATGCACGTGTCTGATTATGACAGATCATTGAAACTCACGATTTGCTTGGACCGTACCTATTCAAGATTGAGGCCAGAAAAATCACATTAATGTGCGAAACTGTAGAATTAGATTTCATAAAGGCGTATCGGAACCATCGCAGATCGCCTGTGGTACACGTCACAAGCCACGGCTCCCACTTCTGTGAGCGTTAGCAGATGCATGCGTCAGATGCATAATATGCTTAGACTTGGTTTAATATTAGGCGAGGGGTGATTTCAGCTTCATACGTCATTCGTAAACCATTTATTGGTTATTGCTCGCTGCCTTTATTAATGAAACAACAGTTTACGTTATTTTTCAGGAACGGTACGGGAGCCCACAAAGAGTTGCCATATGAGGAATTGGACCGGCGACAGGAGGATTCTAACCAAGCACCAAACGATACGAACTTTACAACCGCTAGGAGTCATGGTAGCGTAACTGCCCGTAAACCCCTGTTAAGGTCACGTGAGATGTGAATCGGTAGTAGCGTCAATTTCAAAAATTAGGCTTAAGGTTCCCAGAATTCGCTGTGCACTTTCACACAATTTTGAACTGAGTAAACTAGATAGCTGTAAGAATATGAAATCTCGAATAAAACTCACCTAACCGGATATTGATTTTGTATAACCCAGTGACATTGGCTTGTCTGGATTAGGCGAATAAGAATACATGTTCAGATGTACCAGTATGCATACAAAATGATTGGTTCCTAACCTGAAGATAAGCTTGGTCTCCCGAAGTGGGCCATTGGCAGCAGCTAACTCCAAACCACCAACGGGTGGTTGTGCGCAGGTCGTGTTGCATGTCCATCAAGTCAACTTTCATGCAATTGACTGTCATTGGCAAAATCAGTCTATGTAAGACTACGGATCAGCGCAGCCTGAATAAAACTTCGCACCCTATCATGTTCGTGATCTAGTTTGCTTACTGAAGATTGCTACCTCGGTTGTGAAAGCTATCCCCTGTACCGAAGTCCTCACGTGAAGTATAATAAAAACAAGCAGTCTGTTAAATCTTGAAACGTTGTTGAGCAACGGCTAGTCACTGTTCCGAAGTCTGCCTTTCAGTCAGTCAATATTGCTTCTAGATCGGTCTCGTCCGTCTCCACTAACTCGAGCGAGGCCAGCCAAGCCGAATCGGCTATTTTGTTTCAGTATTTTCATCTATGTGATTGCCGTTATTTCATTTTTTGTCCCAGTCGCGTCTTGGTCGGTTCGTCGCCTTTGATGATTTCACTCGAATGATTTCACTCGAGCTGTTCATCTTGAGTGTTTAGCACAACTCACAATATGACCTTCGCAGTTTGCATATCCACAATCGTGCCTTTCAACCACACCACTGTATCATCCGGTAGACAGAGATAACGTGGACTCGATCCGCTAGAAATAGGAAAACAGCATGATCAAGAATATTTGTAATGAGCTCATGACGGAATATTCTCTCTCATTTTGTGTTTTTATGGTTTCAAGACTTCAAACAACATATAACCTCTCCTGTACGTTGGGATACTTTGGGTTGACTCCGATTCGGATTACACCTTTCAAGCACAAACACCACGTCATCTGGTCAACCTTATACTCGGGAAGAACCAGGCTCGAGTTTCGGTCTTACGAGAGCTCATCAGTGGTGTATATCCTCTGTTGCTTCTAGGATTCGAACTCGGGTTCTCCAACTGTAAGACGTGTACGCTACCATCGCGCTAAGAGCTTCTGTCCAGACCAATCACAATTACTGAATTAGGTTTGTTCGGATGTTGTCCTCAGTGACAGTCAGCAATGCCCGACGTTCTAGCATCGTTACTTCAATGCAATCCGAAATACGTTCGGTTCTGATACTTCATGTACGGTCTGTTGTCGGTCTTTTCCACTTCTCTGGTAGGTTATAGAGGAAATCTGATGGTGTATTACTCGTCGGACTGATTCCATACAAAGCGACTGAAATCACGAATAACGAATATAAAGCCCAAGAATTTGTCGTTGCCTTTCCTCTGAATCACCCAGGTATCTTAGCACTGCATGAATTCCATGTTATTTGGTATTATGGGAACAAATTAGGGCAGGAACTGTGTGCCTTCGGCAAGGACAAGAATGCATTGCGGTATGACAGTCCAGCTAGGGACATTGTAAGGCGACTCTAGTAAGTGATTCACGAAGAAACATGCTTACATGTGAACACGTCGTTCCGTCGACCACCCGCCTCGTTCATGATTCACTTCGGTGCATATCTGACAGCTGGCGAGAACAAAATTCAAGCTGCATGTGAGCGATTGATCAGTCATTCTCACCGTGCGTGTTTGTGCACGTTGTGCGTGTACGCGCATGCGTGCCAATAGATCGAACGAGGACTACGAAGGAAAGTATTCGGTAGCTGATCTAGCAAGCTAGAAGTCATAGCAATACATCACGTAATACTGTGCACTGACCGATGGGGCCCCCGCACACAAGGCACATACGCACACAGTGAGTAGGTATTTGGTCAGTGACAGTCACTTGCCTTGGCGGAGTGCGAATGACTACGTGCATATGTCGCGAACTGATGGGAATTTTGCGTGTTTGATTCAAATTTTCAGCACATTGCTCACGCATATTCCCAGGGATACAGGCAGAAATATTTCAGTTTTTTCGTTAATTCCATCTGACCAGAAGTAGGTTACTCGAATTATTTTGGTCGTCTGATGACGAAAACCAATGCTACATCAACCAACCAACCAAATTACGTTTGTGAACAATTAAATTCGAGCGATCGCAAGTTATGCATTCAGTCCGTCCAAGATAATATCAGACAAGAGATTGATAATTCCATTCGGAAAGAATGTCACAACAGAACGAGCCTGGTAAGAGCCGTGAACATGTGTCCTCTGAGCTGGGTTTATTTGCTATTAGTCGACGTTTCAGTGCTAAAGTCGAACTGGGAACTATCGGAGAAAGTGACCATTTTTCGCGACTGCTCTTGAGGGCGATAAGGGAAGCATTATAGTTAGTCTGTTATGTTCCGTGGGTTTAACCTGCAGCCTACGAGGACAACAAAAAATACGTAAGAATCGAAGCAAAATGGGAGCTTCAACGATGGCATAAGATCTGATCACGTGATTCTAGGTTTGAACAGACGCAGCCGAGTTGATTGTTCTTACATGTTTTGGTTTGTGCAATGGACAATCCTGTCCGGTAGATGAGAAAGCTATAAAACTGTTTCAGTCGATAAAGTCATCCACAGCTTTGCGACACGTAGGACAACAAATCGGGAGCGTGTAACTAAACCGACGTATCATTCTATGGTAATACGATTGCTCGTATTATACACCACGGGTTTCACGAACAGCTTACAATAACTTTTTCGTCATTAAAAATGGCCGGTGACCAGTAGTAATGCTCCACAAAGGACAAGGTCTCGTACTATGCACGATACAAATAAACTCAGATGGACAGGGCCATTCACAAACAAAGTCAAAACTGGACTAGTTGGAAATCAGACATTGCGTATTAAGATTATGGGCCACTGAAGATAAGCCCTTGTATCTATCCCCCATTCAGCTCATTTGTACAGTAAGTACAATAAAGTGAATGGTCGGTAAATTACAAAATAACTTGGTACTAACATAATACATATATATGTATACATATATATCAATCGTTGAGTGATGGCAGACAGAGGTAACCTAACGAGAAGAAACCCTGCATTTCATTCAACAGGCAAAAGACAACCAAAATAGCCTGGCTGTAGCTTGGCATGATCCAAGACGAATAAAACGAAAATAAGGAATATGAAAACGCACAAAAATTGAGTTGGGAAAAGCATTTATCCGCTGAATTATCTGTTCTTGAGAAGGATTGTGTCTGGGACGAAAAATAGAAATTATACACTGAACTTTGCGCCCCAGTTATTTCTGTTAGAAATCCGGAAAACAACGAAGTCCAAAGTCTAGTGCGTTAAGCAACCGCGACCGAAATCAGCATAATCAAATCAACATGGCGGCATACAGACTACACACTGTATTGTAGTTTGCGATAACTAGTTTCTAATTCAACTTTCGTTTCTTCACTTCATTTTTCTAAGTTATAACAAATTCAGACGGTGGCCTTGTACATGGTAGCAAACAATAACTCATTGATCATACTGTACACATAACAACCAACACAAAGTTTCAGATTCATTGCAGAGAAACGATTATTCCAAGCAGACTAGAATTTAGACAACCGCTGCCAGCAATGCACATCTGGCAAAGTGAATGAGTGCCTTCCGTCAAACAAGTTGAATCCGCGTAGATCACGTGATCACGTCTTATCTACACCGTGTCACGTTTTTGACACTAAATATGGACTAAATTAAATAAAAGGAAAGATTCGGAAAATAAATTTCCCACGTCAGTAATACCTCATCACGAGATGCAATTCTGGTTGATTCAAACATTCTTCAAAAACTCATTTCACCCCATTCGGGGTTCCAGTCGACACGGGAACAAAACATCACCGTGATGACTAGCAATCAGAGCACGTGTACTTTGTGGATTCTTGGAGGTCAGGAATCTTAGCACACGGATCGGAATCGTTACGGGAAAATGGGGCATAGGAGCAGGTAAATCCATAGCCTTTCATGCAATGGCAAACTGATTGCTGTTTTTTTTTAACCAATGATAGTTCTGCCCAAACGGTACATTAGTGCACATGTCTGTGCTCCAGTCACCTCCTAGATTTTCGTGCTATCCCAACTTCCCGGTAGAGCAAAACAATCATTTCTGAATGCTACATCAATAATCATGTAAAACTTATTAATACGAGAGAAAACGTTTCACTGATTGAAGGTATTGCAAAGTTCTGAGTGTCTGCTCAAATGTCGTCCTCAGAACATATGCACAAACGTTTGACTCAAGTTCTGCGAGATTCAGGTGCTCCGCTGTTGGTCGAGAGTACCAGGCCTTTCTCAGCATTGGTCTCCTCATCTCCCGGAGCATAGGTTCTTTGACGTCCCTATATTTTCAGAATCAGAATTGTTCCCATAGTGTCTCCTGGACCGGATACCAGGTCTTCCAAAAAAATGATAGAGTTTGGTTCCAACTGAATTGTGTCACTCAGAACAGCTTACATTTAACCGTTACATATCACTAATCGTAAAATACCGTTCGGTATCGTGTTACTGGAGCATTTAGACGTTAGAATTGTCAAAATGTAGCTGTATGCTATCGGGGAAGACCGATTCACTCACTCCTTTTATAAAGACCATTTTGTAAATGATTACCCAATAAGCTTCACCCAATTGCTTGGATGGAGAAACCATACGCTATGTGACATGCTATAGAATTACACATTTGTCTGTACTGGTGGCAATTTACCATGACGACAAATTACTAGGCCAAACACTCTCATCAACTTCAAGTTTGTTGAAATCATGTGATCCTAAGAATGAAAGCCACCAACTAGGATGTGGATAAAATCTAAACGGTTTTACTCCCCATTTTTGTTTGTTGTCACGTGTGATAGCTATCGGGTGATTCTAATAAATTTTCCCAGAGTGGAATGAAGCATTCCAGTGTTTGGAGTAGTTTGCAGTCCACAACCATTAAGCCGGATATCTCACATAGGTCCCACTCAAAATATATGCCAAATATCTGCTCCTGCCATTGTTGGTACACTTTATTTTTATGTAAAACTAACAAAGGTGATATACTGTGACGTGTTTCCTGTTGATCGCCACATCTACTCAACTTCTCAAGTGTCTATGTTGACTGGTGCACTTATTGGGCTGCAACTTAAGGCGGTTTTTCTATTCCTGTTACTTCCATGTGGGTCAAGCAACTCAATCGAAGATTGCTGTCCTAATGAGTACAAAACTAGGCTTGTTGATTCCCGCCTTGATTGGCTTTAAGTAAATGCTGCATCAATGACATTCCGCTCATAAATATTTTGTACGAACGTTGATAAGACATTTAAAAATGAGCGTTTTGCGGTCTGCATGAGTGGAGGCACTGAGAAGTTCGGCACAAAACATATTGCCATGAGCTCTGATTAAAGACTGATTATTTATTGTCCAATTGAAAGCAAACATCAGACGAAAAGGCTGTGATTCATGAGGATAATTGCCAAAGGTTCGTTGAATGTCAGCACTATACACCACGTAAGACCAATACACCATCGGTCTCGCAAGGTCAATAGTCACACTGCCCTGAAAATGGTTTTGCTTCAAGTTGTCGCTAAGGATTTCGAAAAAAAGTATAAGTCATCACATTTTACCATGTTTCTCATGGAGCACAGAATGGCGAAATGTGACCCAGCAAAAATACCCCGGAAAACCGATGGCTTGACGAAACCGTATAGGTTAAAGAACTTTTGTTCCTAACAAGCATTCCGGTTTTGCTTGACTAAATTTGAAGACGTAGGTGTGCAACGTGGTGATAATTGTGCAAGCAATTCACGTGACAGTCCAGCACAGCTTCGCTTTTGCCAACAATTAAAACCAGCCAATCGGAATTGTGGCAGCTGGCGAAAGTAAAAGTAAACATTGCACGATGGTCATTGCCCCAGAGGTGGTCCACCGATCAGGATTATGTTTAGCTGATATATATATATGTATATAATGCAGTATTGGTGTAATACTCTTTCAAATTAATAACTGGAGAAGGGAGCGAAATGGCTCGAATTATTCATCACATTAACTCTTTCACTTCGGCCCTAAGATCTTTCATTTGCCGGGGCATTTTGTGTTTTGTTCCGGAATCATGTAAAAATTATTCGGAGTTACGTCAAAAACATTCAGAATTGGGCAAGAACATACCTTTCTTTCACGAAACTTCTCAACAACACCTCAGGTTGCAGGTTGTAAAGCAACGCAGAGAAGGCTAATACACCCAAAAATGCAAACGCACAAATGTGCCCATATAATATGAATCATGTTTCTGGCCTATGCAATTGGGAAATCAATGTCATTTGAACGGCATTTCCCAATAATTTGATATAATTACGAAATAACGTCAGAAAAGGTACATTTAGTTGGTGGCTAGAAGTAGAAACCTTAACCACAGTACATCCACACGCGACCAGCTGCTTTCAAAAAAGAAACTGAATCAATCACTGTGGGGGTGGGATGATTTTTCTGTTACTTGTCAAGCGAAAGGTTACCTGGTTAGCTGTAATTTATAAAGCATATGTCTGAAATCAAAACACGAGTCGGTTTGCTCTTACACAAACTTAGTTAATAACACGGTTCAGGCCAGCGGTGGCCAAGCGGATAAGGTCGTGACGTTTAGACGTA
>LUCM01005953.1:0-25747 GCA_008360955.1 Fasciolopsis buskii
GCCTTTTCATTATTAGACTTCGATTTGCCCAGAATGGGTGACTTTGGACAGCGGAAGCGTGGGAGAAATGAGGTGATTTTAGTTTGTCGGAGAGGCGGTACGGAGAACATTTACATCCAACAGAGCCATGGAGATTTCGGATGGAATCCCAAGGCACTCGACGTGGACACTAATTTCCAAATGAGATTGTTCATAAAAATCATAAAAATCCTCTTTCCAAGTACTGCCGGTGCTGGTTAGATCATTACATCAGCCGGCAGTTTAGAGTTCTACAGTTCATCCGAAATTGAAATCAAAACAGGATTTTCATGCATATAAGTTGTGCGATGCTCCAATACTGAACCTGTGTGTCAATTGGAACAAAGTGCGTAAAACATTCGGGAAGTCCCGAGGCTACTGGCTTTCTGGGAGAAGCAAGAACACTCCAATATTATTATTACTATTATTATTATTGGTAATATTATTGTTATTGTTATTTTCACTATCATTCAGGTTTGTCTTCCAGTCCCAGGTGGTTGCAATAATTAGGAAGATTCTTAACGCTGTGGAAGTAAAAAAAATCAATGAATCAGCCTGCTCTGATATTTTGTAGATCATGATTGGGAATGAGGGTATTTCATGGACACAGAATGTTAATTTGTGTAATCGCTACCAGGTCAATACCATCATACAAAAGTCGTATAAAATTGATTCACTAGTAGTTGGTCAACATGGCCTAATTTGCTTGCAGGTTATCGTTATGTCATGTATAGACCGTGAGCTATAATTCAAGATGGAAAACCAAATATGTGTACCTCAGCTAGATGAAACAGTACTCGTGGATTTTCGGTAATCAATTGTGAAACCGCAGGCATAATAAATTCTCTCCCGTGCCCCTTTTGAAATAGTCTGATTGAACAGATCTGAAAAGCAGACTTTAACACGTTCAGAAGGTACATGAAACCTGGAGATGACACGGGAAACGGAATTTCTTAATCGATGACGCTCTATTTGTGCCCCTAATTGGTCACATAAATGAGATTATTATTTCGAGTTTGCTCACTGCACGTCGATGACAGTGTTTAAACCAGGACATGCGAAGAAATTTTCTAATTGAGTCGTACAGTATCATCTCCGTCTCGGCGAGGGTTCGATATAGACAGTATCAGAAGCTGATGACTAAGCTAGCGAGCGATGAAAATTCCCAATTCCAAGGTCCGTGAAAATTTTCACCAATTATCGCGGGAACATGACCTTAATCTCACTAATTTTTTCCAATGTCTAATTTAGTGCACGTGGACCATGAAGCTTATTAACAAGAAGTACTGATAACCGTGGTTCTTCAAAATGGGGTAGAGAACTGCATAGCTTTTCCGTATTTTTGCCGTAGGTGTGACCCCAGTTGATGGTATATTGTCGTCTAGTTATCAAAGTGCCGGCAGCCTCAAGCATTGTAACGCTTCGGTTTAACGGATCGCCGTTTAGGTTAAACTCTCGAACGGAAATGTCCGGCATACCGGCCTGCCTTTCTTGCTTCGCCATCATATCAGGCTATTGTGCTGGTGATTGGGACCTATATTGCAGCAAACTGCTTGCGATATACCAAATTAACCCAAACTCATGCCTTTGGTGGTCCGAAAATAACCTTTTTGTCGCTATATTATAATTCTGCGACTAAAACATTATTGTTCTGTCTAAAGGACCCCCGGTTTCCAAGGTTCAGTAGGACGTAACCAATCGGTGCTGTTCGATTAACTGACGCGAACCATTCTGCCTACCAAGAAGCACATGAAAATATTATAGAATGATACGGTATTTTGCAATGTTGGGGTGGTCGGACGGAAAAGTTTCGTCAGTAAACTACAAATCATTCGCGAAATACTGTTCTAAGGTTCGATTCTAAAAACGAATGCTGAATGTGAATAGGTTAAAGTGGTTGGGACATGTTTTGCGCATACCTACAGGTCAACCGCCTCGTTGAACGCTGTTCTCGGACGCATGCAATGGTTGGAGGATTGGTCGAGATGGCCAGTCGATGACATGACAGAAACGTATGAAAATCTGAACTATTAGACTGGTTCATGTAGGTGCAGTTAGACCACCAGGGTGGGGTCCACGAGATTACCCGCCCTCCTCCTCCCAAGTAAGGGCTAGAAACAACGGTGAAATGGTTCGATATCACAGTTAGTGGTGTTCTTGAACTCGACTCTATCCTCTTTGGATGGTTGTTCAATATGTTATCTCGCTGTCGATTTTTCTCCATTTCTCGTGTCTTCCTGTTCATTCAGATGGTGCCGTGAAGTAGCAATGAAAGCAAGTGCACGTTAATGTAAATTTAAGGGTTACAGCAACCGAGCTCTACTGCATTAGAGTGGGGTCGACAATCAGAATTGATTGAAGGACCAACAGGAAAAGACTAGTGTCGCAATATCTATAGCGTGGTTTCCTACTTTTTCTTACAGTATTCATTTCTTTTAACAATCGCCTTACTTCTGTTTACGATATTTGAGGACGTTAGCTGCCGCCAATGGAAGGGGGATGTGACTGACAGCGTGCAGAATCGAATGCGAGCCTTAGGCGTCCAAACGCCCCGATTTTAATGGTTTTATGCTGTTAGTAGTTTCTCCGTGATCAAAATAGTCAAATTTTCTTGGATTAATAACATCGTCCACTAGAGAACCATCGTGTAATTCCCAAATTCAAAAGAGCGTGACTATTATTTTTAATCACATTATATCTTATTGTTATTGCAAACAACTTTTATTCGTCTAATGACTCGCAGGCGGTGGTCAAGTGTTGGAAACTTTTGTTACCCAAAATGGCTAAGGCGTTCGCCTCAGAATCGTTTGTCCCGGGTTCGCGTCCCAGTTCGAGCGTGGTGGATATGCACTGCTGATGATTCCTAACATGGATGAAACAGCTGTACAGTGCTTCCATGGTTTCTTAATGGTCACTTGAGCGATGATATCACATGGTGACTTATTTTATGAAAACATTCTATCTCTAGCGCATACCAAAAGCTATCAGAGATTCCAGTTCCAAATCCCCCGGTCACTTTGGTGATAGATGATGGTTATATGCCACTTCAGGTTTCGTGTATAATCCTGGTATCGTATCCTTGTTTAATTACGCTGATTGGTTTCAGCGTGGAATTTTGTTCCCGTGTTTTCCAAGGTAGCATCTTTTGTATTGGCAATGCCTAGAATGCAAAACTGTTTTTATTTCAGCTTGTACTGTAAGTTTGAATGAGTGGATTTCGCACGCAGTCCACTCTACTGTTCCCATTCATGGGGTTGAGATTCATTTGAGCCGTGTTGTTCGGACAACAAAAGGAAATCACACCAATTCTTCTATTGGTCACTTTCTCTTATGTCATCCTTTGGTTAAAATGCAGTGATTAGCAGAGGTTATCCGTTTTTCCAAAACGGTAGAAACGTTTGTCATTCTGATGTTGCAAATAGAAGGCGATAATAGCCTTCGCACTTGTTTTTGTAATTGTTTATCAAATTGATGTCCCTCTGAGTCCCGAATAGTTATGCTATACGTTTTTGGGGATTTCTTTGACCTGAGCAATAATGAGACTGACTCATCTACTAAGTAAACCTAAGGAATTTCTTAATCTGCTTGTAATGCTACTGAGACAACAGTTTAGATGAATAGTTTTCTATGCCACATGATCCAAAGTGTATGCTAATGCGAACTTTTGGCAGTTGGGGTGTTTTGTTGATATCATTCAAACATTGATCTAAAAAAATTCAAATGTAAGATATTATTAAAACTGGCCATGTCTTATTTGACCTTGCAAGTCTTTAGCCAACGTTTTTGTTGACAGAGAAATTTAAAATGTGATGGACAAACGAGGAAGTGCACGCGGATTATTAGTCCGCTTTTTCTTTGTTGGTTTATTTTATCCAGACACCCAAACATGGAATACATCACTCTGATTTCGCGTGCTTTGCTCAAGAAATTTTTCGTTGCACATGTTGACTAACGCTCGGTTTAAGCTCATTTTACGGCATTTTGAAAGCAAACATGAACATATTCAAACATTCGTGACAAAGTCGAGTGGAGCGGAAAATATAGATCCCAAATGGGAATGTTGTCTACGAAAAAAAACTAAGGAATCTCGAGTGACGCATGGTAGTGTACTGCCCTGTAAGATATTCCATTTTCAAAATCAAATTTTAAGATATCTGTCGGAAATAATTTCTCATTAGTTGATTTCGAACCATTGACAGAGTTTCCAGCAATTAACTGAAATCCAAGTCACCAGGCAAGATCGATTCTCTATGTTTACTGCTTCAGCAAACTTCAACAGAAGTTATTTCCAACGAATCATCTTTTCCAGTGCATTGGGAGGTCATGCAGCATTCCCAAAATAAGTCAATCGCCAACACTGCAGTCCACAGAGGTTTGAAATTTTGGCTAGAATCAGAAAGCGCATTTGTTTGTCATGTTCAATACCCATCTCATATCAGATAACTGCTGAATCAGTTCACAGTCATTCGTCATCATCTAAACCAAGGAACAACATTTGTTGGATAAATCGTGATGTAAGACTGGAGGAAAGATTTATGGACAAGTTTCTTGGTGGTGAGACACAAGGTTAGTTTCATTATCTTAAGTCTACCACGCTGAAGTTTTTTTTCCAAAATACTATAAAAATTCCCTCGGAAGAAGCGCACTGGACAAGGTTGATTGAAAATGCTGCTATTTGCTGCCTCAAATACCAAAACACTAAGAGAAAACACTTCACCCGATTCCTTGCTCCAATGTCGAGGAAGCAACTTAACAGTTTAACAAGGTGCACCGAAACGATGCTCAGTGAAGCGGTCATGGTGACGCTGATAGCAATTTCCCGTTACCAAAAAATTTGCAGCCCATCGCTAATAATGAATACCAAATTTTAATTTACGTGAAAATTCCCGATTATTGGAGAAGAAGCACCTCTTACCTGTTCACTGAGGCTCAGTGTTAACTGGAAAATTGGGTAAAAGTAATGAATGCATTGAAAAAGTGACTAATTATTCCTAGTTGATTTTAACCGAAGATTTCCAGGTATGCACTAGCTGAGCATCCGGAAGGATCACCATTTTCCATGTTAAGATAAATTGATCTTTGTAAGCAAGGTAACGAGCATTTGTCTAGCTCAAATTACACCCAATCCAAAATAGTAGGCAGAAAATGCGGGTACATTAATCTATTTTCTCAAGATGTCCTGAAAGAAAATTTGGAATCAGGTTGGGAGGGACGCATTGGGGAGAAACGTTTTTAGATCGAGTTTTCCATAGAAATTTTTGAAAGAGACGGTTGACGCGTCAAGTAACCTTAATAAAGCGCGATGCCTTACACAATGATCGCACATAGGTTTACCCATTCAGTATTATCTCTGCCAAATCTGATGATATCTATGTCGAACCGCGATAAATATAATATTCATTTAAAATTTAGCCTGGTTTAGGTCGATGTCTAGCAGACAAACTGGAGGTTGTTGAAACCAGGTGGTCGTTGATACATGATTTCCACCCACTTACTGAATTCCATGTTTGCGCTGGTAACAAACATTTGGCAATCCAAGAGGGCTATTGCGTCTCAGTCAAAAAAGGGAGCCGTTTAAATGGCTCAACGGACCCACACATGATCGATACGACGATCGATGCTCAACTCGAGATTCTCACATACTTTGTGAAAAATGGATGCAACAAAATCAGATATACACGCAAATACACAAACAGACAGACGCAATTACCACGGGACACACACTGGTGCATTGATCTGATCGTGACCGAGTAGTTCGAAAAACGGACAAACGTGTGTTCCCTTGAGATACTCCTTAATGTGAAGACTGATAAAAATGAAGGGGTGGCAAGAGGCCCGTGCAGAGCTGCGTTTTCTCCCGGTGTTATTTACGCACCTTCCGCTGACTTTGAACACGGTCACGTCACACTAACCGCCGCCCACGGTTGGAATGAATTCTTGTGTGTAAACCCGGCGACAGAAGTTTGCTGCTCCACCCCAGGATTTTTGTACTATATCTACTTCTGTGTGGGTTACGATAACCGTTTTTGGATGGTATATTAACAGTGGTGAACAGTACCAGACAAAACGTCATTGGTGTCGCTGTTATCAGAATGAAAATGTGGGAAAAGTACAACTGCATCCATAGTATCGTACCCTTCTGGGTTCATTTGCGTGAAGAAACTAACATTGAACGGAGCTGTCGTTTTGTCCCAGATCGTTTTCTCACGTTCGGGGCAAAACCTCTGTGAGTTTCCGGAGCACTCTCTTGTCAATTGAAGGGCAATTCTGGTTTTGGCTATCTTCTTCCGACGTTGAGTATATCAGTGGGCTGATCGGAGGGCCACTTAATGTGATAAAAAGCTAACGTGAAGAACAGGACTGTTTGAAATGTTACCGCTGCCTCAATGATCACTGCCAGTCTCATGACTACATGCTTGTTAGGGACCTTGAAGATGGCGAGGTGACTACAATTAACCGGGACAAAATAAATATTTACTATAGCTGATTGGAAAATTTTCGGATGTTGAGGCGGAGCGAACTGAAGTGATTTTTTCTGCTGCAAAGTTACCTTGATCAGGATACCGTCGGAATGAACCGTTGACACACTGTCAACTGTGCCGGCGCAAAAGTAATTCCATAATGTAGCAAGCACATCGTACCCTGTCGCTTGTTCGTATGTAATTTCGTAAGGAACTCTATGTGGACGGAATAGCTAAAAAACGTAATCAGTCGAGCCTCGCTGAATGGTGGTTTCAAAGCGGTCTGAACGGAAAATGTAGCCAGTGGATTGATTTCCCCAGCCAATAGATCTGATGCTTTGGGCCTTTAAATCTGTTAATCAGTTACTGATAAACTAAATCTACTGCATTCATGTTATGCGGCCGATACTGTTCGTTGGGAATGAACCGCTTTTCGCAATCCACATGAAACCACGTGACTGCTATTTTTTACTTTTTAGCTCAGGCAGGAATTTTGGAGCTATTCTGATTCAAAGACTATGCCAAGGTCAAGGAATATATAAATCACCGTGAAAAGTGTTCCGGAATTTTGTAGGCGACAAGCCCAAGGCGAGGGTAACCGCTGCACTCATTGGTAGGCTTCTTCATTAGTAGAGGAGGCGAAGGGATACAATACTACTGGCGCAGTAGCATTTTTCATTCCTTCCCACAATTTCGTTCTAGTAACAGTTACGCCAGTGACGTTCTGCATGAAGGCGTCGTTCCCAACTGCTGATATAATATACATACACTGATTCAGAATTTTCAGTAAATGTCATTCTGGTGCAGGATTTGGCCAGGGTGGGTCTACTCGCTGTCAACGAGTTGAAATAATCCCCTCACTTCAAGTAGAATAGCCTTCTGCCGCATGCTCAATTTTTAATCCCAGCGAGTTTCGCGACAGTTAGTTTTGTTTCCCGTCCACTACTGATGGTAGATTTTTTCACACGGCTTTTTACTTTGTTTATCAGTCGACGCATATATTAGTATTAGTGTTACTATTATATTAATCTTAATGAGAAAAAGCGGGCACATTCGGTGTAACCAAAAGCACGTACGTACTTTTGTAGAATAAGTCACATTTCAGACCTATCACAAGTAAATCTCGGTAATTCAAATTTGGAGTCACGAACAGTTTTGAAAAAAATCAAAAATAGAACGTCCAGTTCCATTGGTAAATTCTGTGTTGGAGCTGAGATATCACAAAATACCGGATAGTTACGGTGGACGAAACTTACAAACATAAAACACATCAGGGCAGTTCAGTCTTGAAAAAGTATTGTCGCGCACTGGTATGATGAGGTTTGGTTTACTGCCTTACATTGCGTTATTCTCAAAAGTGAAGCGGATGGAGAATAAAGAAAGAATAACCCCAATTCTGCAAGTCAAAATGCAGATGGAAGTGAGAGACTTCATAACCAGTTCGGTTCCGGCGTTTACCCAATTCATATAATTCCTCAAACGATCGGATAAGATCTCATCAAACAAAGATAAGTCCACTGGCTACGGTGTTTATTTCTCTCCACAAGCTCATGAACTAATCACCTTCAGCCACATTACAGTCACCATTTATTTGCAGAGCAGCAGACATCAAGCCAGACATTTTGCAGGTATGGGCAATACTCTCATCTAGATTCAGTGCCTGTTACTAAAGTTAAAATCTTGGTCTTAGTATCTAGTACATAGGCTGTCAACAGAGCATCTACCAATTTTAGGCAACGCAGCGAAGATAACTGCGCTCAAACACCGGTAGTCTTTGCACGCCTTCGCAAGCACAACGGCCTTGCCTCTGAGCCAGATAGCAGGGCCGATATCACCGCTGCCGCGTGCAGTCGATAATTGGTCGGTTTCCGCATGCCATACCGACACCACAGATGCCGCAGGTTCGGAGAAACCAGCTGGGTCATCTGCTTAGTTGGTAATACGTAATGGCATGTACCACGACTCGGTGTGATTCAATAGCTCAACTAGAAAATTCAATCCATCTACATGGGCGGGAATCGACTTCGGTCCAATTCAGTTCCACCGTAACATTTCCCCCCTCTAATGCACCAAAACGCTTCCAAACATAACCGTGCCCTAGCTAAGACGGCCGGGAAGATAATTAAACCTAACCTCAGCCTTCAGTCATGAGGGAGGATATCGTCCACAGCTTTTTGTCTGGAGGAAATATTAGTTGCTTTATTCCTACGTGATAATCAAACTTTTTCAATAATCATCTCAGTTACGAAGTTAAAGAGAAATGAAGACAGATGGAGACCTTGTGATAGACTCGGGTAAAGGGTGATCATGAGCACTGAATCGGTTTCTGTCCTTTGCATAGGGAGATTATGAAAGTGAAGCAAATATTTCTGGCCTGCGTATTAGTAAAAGATACCACCAGAGAACTTCACGACCGGCTGAGTCAAGCGTCGCCTTAAGGTCCAAAAACCAGATTTCGTGGGGCTATGAAGTGTTTGGGTGTGTTTAGCAATTGTTTGTAAAGTAAGAGTTTGATCAGGACAGCCCTAGCCTGATCGCAAGCCACCTTGATTCTTACGCATCCCTTGATAGACGACCGATGGAGGATAATTGGCAAACTAATTCCACTCTGATTTTCACACGGGGGGCTATCTGCTATCTTGCTAAAACCTTAAAAACGAGGATTTCCAACACTGTGATAGAACTGATCACTGGAACCAGGTTCAAACGGGTATGTTGTGCGAATACAAAATCAAATAGAACTTTTGACAATGTATTCTACTGGAACAACAATTCAAACGATTCTCGAATATCAAGAATGATAACTTCTATGCAAAACATTCAAAGTTTGCCTTAGAATTCAACTACGGTTAAAACATGGAAACGGGTAATTTCGGACTATATATCGTCAGAGTATCTACCAGGGCCCCATAAGGAACACAAAACGACTGCTTTGTGGTAAAAGCTAGCAAAGAGTATGCCTGCAGGAGTGGTTAACTAGAGAAGAGATGCCAGAAACACATACAAATTGCATCCAGTTTCACTAGCTTCTTCAATGATCAACTATGATGAATAATCGGTCTAACAGAATTTACCAAGATACATGTTCGACACACAGGAATTCCAGCACAAGGTGTGAGGTCAAAATAACAGTTTTCACGAAACATTTCCCTGCGTCCGTAGCATTTCTTGTCTTGCTGTTCTTGTCTGGGGATCCTATTATGTAGTATTCATTAGTTCCAGAAAAACCCGTCCCTGACCATGATTTTGTGAAACAGCTGGATTTCGTTAGTCGAGTTTCTCAAAAGTCCACAGATTGGTATGTGCAATGTAATTCGGGAGCATATTAGAGGCCGAAAAACAATCCAAACATTTTAACTGATAATCAAAGGGCTTTAAACTGTTGTATGAGCTGAGGTAACATTGCCTTGGTGAAGACTGAGACCGCGTGGAATGCGAGTTTGAATACTGCATTCCGGATTCCGGTAGAGCAAAAAGACTTTCGGCGTGATGTGTGCTCTGCAGAGGTTTCATTCAGATGGAAGCAATTCCGACCAGATGCGAACTGTATGGACAAATGAAACCTAGAAACCAGCTTATCTGAGCTTTTGATGTTCAGGCTGACTTTTTCAAATTATAACGACTTGTCAGTTATGGATCAAACATTTCCGTGATCTACATGAGTGCACTGTTGTGATTAAGCTGTATTTATTATTCCCAGTCATGTGAAACTAGCCCTCCTCGATTATTTTATCTTTATGTAACAATGCAATCAGAATCATACACACTTCCATATTTACCACTTATCATACAAACGTATATGAATTAATTGAGCAGCCAAACGCAAACTGATATGCTTGTGCACATGAAAACCACTCACATGTTCTAAAATGGACCAACCTGCTTTGTAATAAAAAATAAGATACGGCCATCATGAGCTCGGAGGACTAATGGCTGTTTTATTTCGGTTATTGGTGAACATACAGAGATAAAGACTTGAGAGATTCCCGAAACACTAAGCCAATGAGTGTATTCCCAAAAGACCATTTGCTGATCCTGCTCCCTGGCTGGCTAGTCCCCCAAATGATGGCTCGTCTGTATACGTACCGTGAACTTGAGAAATGTGTTGTCGGCTACAACACATCTTATCCCTTTATTAGTCGATCTTCTGGCTTGTGCCTGAGAGTGATCGGTGCCGGGTTGTGTCAAGTATGTCTTCCTCGTTGGCAATTGTGTAAGCACTACAGCCGTTCTGTTTGTGAAAATTTCCTATCACCTTTAGTGCCTAAAATACAAGCCCGATGACGAAAACGTATAGCGATAATGGAAATGTAAATTAGTTTATTCAGGCGTGAAATAAAAATAACCCGAATTAAGAGGGATACTGGCACGAGGCTTTGAAATCACAATTTTGTTACCCACGACGGATTTTAGCTGAAACATGAGCTTATATGCACTCAAAAGTCACTAAAATGCTACGTTTTATTTGTGTTAATTGCGACAATGACCGATTCCGACAGTCATTCAGGATCCAGTCCCTTACTGTCGCAAACCCCAACACCAAAGTATGACTAGTTTTCTTGAACAGTGGTGCAAACATCAAACATTGTATGGAAGCTTAATGCGTTTTTAAAAATAGTATGACAACCCTATTTCTGATGATGGACTGACAACCACTTCTAATGTTTGCCGTATGGGCATGATTATTTAGCCTGATGTAGAATTCGGCCAGCTGGAATGTTCCCTGGAGTACTCACCCACAAGCTCCAGAGGACATTCCTGAGCGTGGATCAGTAGGCTGTCAGATTCTTGAATCATTTCAGCTAGAACTGGCTTTCACGACCAAAACTTCTGGTCCTTCGAATAAAGTGGTGGTTAATTCCCATAGCCCTAGCCTTTGCTTTTTTTCTCAGGTTTTGTAATCCGCCACTGCTAGCAGTAATATCACAGAATACAGGTTAGCTGACTTCTAGTGGTCAACGGGTCTCATTGCAGCAGAGGGCCTGTGGCACCCGACTATACAACTGGTATTAAGCAAAAGCGTCGTTTCTGAGGCTTTCCTGGAGTCAGATCTCGCGTGGCATTTGGGATTATGTGCCAAGGCCTTACTGTCCGTGAACGACAGGAAGCAGTTCGGTGAGTTCTCCACCCGAGTCCGATTTACTTTCTGACCTATTTCATTTCTTTTTGTTTAGATGCGGTCATCATTTCAGTTGCCGACTCGAATACCTGTACACCTGTAGTAACGGTGAGTCGGGACTCCTCAAAAGATTCCGTCTGGGTGGAGATTAGGGAGGGGACACAACGATACTCATAGGGGACAGTAAGCCAATTCCTGGACACACGAAAACTGTGGAGGTAATGATTTATGTTTATATGTTCTATTGATCGCATTTACTATACGTTGCACAATTATAGTTATCTTTTGGAAACATCAAAGATTTTTAGGGAAACGTAGACCCAGAGAGCAACCAGCTTTCTGCGTAGTTCGCGTATTGATTTGTGTCGTAGCAATTCCCCATGATAGGATGCATTGTGGACATCGTGGTACACTTTCAACGGTTACTGCCCACTTAGTCTTGCAGATTTCTGGTCGTTGTAAGTGCAATCATGGCACTTGACATCTGTATTGCAGCGCTGAAAATGTTGGTTATTCGTCCCTTTTTTCGGCATAAAGCTAAATGACCTAGAAAATATAATAAGCAGTAAGCAGATAACGGTTGGCCATTAAGAACGGTTTCTTGCACGTTAATGTTTGGCACTACCTTAATCAGAACTGGTCTCGTGAACTTAAAAGTGATGTTACTGAGTTATTCTTAGTAATATTACCATGGAAGAGTTATGGATGCATCCTGATATGAAGTTTCGCGTTAAAGAACACACGATAACCGTTCACGTTATAGCGTAAGAAAAGTCTTAGGTTCCCCGTTCCACCGCAGTAACGCAAACAATAGTATAAAAATTAAAATTGAGCAAAGAATATATATATATATATATACGGACAAAGGGAAGCTACCTGTATAGTGGCTTGCATTTTCTCACCGTTTTCCCACTGCTCCCACTTGTGGTCGGTAGAATTTCGCAGGTCTCTTTCGTGCAGATTTTCAATCTGACCGGATAGCGAAAGACGAGAATCGCGAATTCAAGAAGGGAACGGAAGAAAATGGAGAAGCAAATCAGTGTCCGTACAATGAAAACTCAACAAAACGGAAAACCGACTGGCAGATTTATTTTAGTTAATGAATTCGCGTTCTGAGTTGCCGTATCCCGTAGCCAGGTCAAGCAGGGGTCAACACAATAGG
The DNA here is from genome assembly GCA_008360955.1 of Fasciolopsis buskii. Lineage (NCBI taxonomy): Eukaryota > Metazoa > Platyhelminthes > Trematoda > Plagiorchiida > Fasciolidae > Fasciolopsis > Fasciolopsis buskii. The sequence goes on from LUCM01005953.1 coordinate 12,761, forward strand.
GAAGACATCCCACTGATTGAATTAATTGATAAGCCCAGCAAATCGCTCGCATGAGAAAATTAGTAAGCGCCTAATAAACCAACTATACGACCAATGAATATAGAAGATAGAAAGCTGACATGAATCCCCACGTTTGACTTGTGAGCTAGACTATTTCACTCAGATCTGAGTGTTGCTGCTGGGCTCAGGAGGAGCGGAAGATACTGAACTGGCGAGGAAATCTACGGAAGATTTGCACCTAGAAATTTCAACAGACTTTTGATTTTACAGCAGCCGTTAAATCTGTCAACTCACGGGAAAAAGCTGCTTATTCAAAAGGAGTGGTACATGCAGACATGGAGCTTGAAATATTTATTGTTCAAATTCTACTAATTTATTATATTTTGTCGTGGCGATTCACATGAATACAGTAAGAATGGGGAGTAAACTAAAGTGTGCCTAAAATGTTTGCCAATTCCGCACTTTGAGAGAGATGATAAATGGGACGGTGGTGGCGCGCTGGATGACAGGAAATTGTTGGTCCAATAAAATATCAGTATAGGTTTTTGCTGACAAACTGGATTATCATAATTTTGAGTTGATGAAACTTGTGAAATACTGGACTCAGAGGTTTTAAGTTAGTTTGATTAATAGAAATTTGAAGAAAGGCATTCAGTTTATGAACATTTAATTGATGTTGGTCACGTGGTCAGCACCCTGGTGCTGCAAAGTGAAGCTCATGGGTTCCTATCCCCCTAACTGGCGGTCAGTTTCTCTGTTTCTCGAGCTTCAACTGGTCACGATTCTTTTCCTGAAAATAATTATTCTGTTATAAATTAGGTTAGTGAGGGGGAAAAAGAACAAACAAAATGGCATTGTTACAGTTTACTTTGATTCAGTGGACATTCTGTTCGATCCATTTATGCTAACCGTCAGTTTGGTCATGATTTTTGTGTCATCTTAATTATCAGTCTAAATTCCTCTGAGTGGATGTTAATTGGCTACCGAAATGCCACACATCAAACCTTATAAAACTGCTGTATTCACAGAAGAATGTGTAGCACACAAGTTGATCCAACCAATTCAAAATAAACATGCAGTTATTTTTAGAAAATTTCCAAGGTTCACGTAAAGGATGAAGAAGTAGCGAGAATTGTGGTTGCTAATCACAAATCACTACCCTGAACAATAAAGTCGGTTACGGAACTAAAATCATTGGAGTTCAGAAAAAAGGCATGATAAGGTTAAAGTAATTGCCGTATGCTCATGAATTGCATGACCATTCCATGGTTTTCTCCCATGGCTGCCACAACGGTTCCTATTATTGTGCTACTCACGACAATCCTCTGGGTCCTTCGAGCTAATTTTCAGTTTTTCTGCGCCTCCAAACATGGCGGTATTTGTGTGGATAGGGGAGCAAAATAGTCCTCGATTCGAAAGACCGCTTTCTTGATTGACAAAGTATAGCAGACCCGTGTATCAGAATTTTCCCTGTCCGATCATGCTTGTGATTGTACACAAACTACCGTGTTGCTTTCCCCAAAATCTTACTTGGGACATCTGGATAGTTGTTAAGACAAAAAAGTAGTGCACTCTCCAACGAAGAAAGTTCACTCCCTTGTTCTGATATACCAAATGAAACTCAGTGACGAAAACAATAGGGAGGTGTACGGGTATGTGTTGACACTTAAACAATGGTTAGACAGGACGCTGCTGGGAATAAGCGGAGAACCTAACTTGTGTTTCTCGGAAAATTTTACTGTCACATCTATACACATAATGCAGCTTATAGGGAGTACTCGGGCTAAGAATCAATTGCAACTAACACAAAGATTGGCTTTGAGTAACCGGGGATTAACAATGGGTAGATCATGGCTTCAACTGGGCAGTGAAATAGTCAACAGAAGCAGATAAGAAAGCTCCGAACATCTACTGGCTCTTTCATCCAATATATTTTTTTTATTTAACGAACAAAATAATATTGTTGTCTATATTTCTCTTATCAGTTCTGCAACAGTTTACTTTTCCGCTCAGGGTGACACTGCTACAGCTTTTCAAAAATGAGACTTGGTCTATTCACGAGTAAATGTCGCAAGACGATTGCCACTTTAAGAGCACCGTCTTTTACTAGGTATTGTTTTGGGGAGTATGAGATGCACCAACTTAACTACGAAGAACTTAGGGCATTTCGAACCCGGTGCTTTGCACTGGTTTCTCTTATCTTGCACTGTTTATCTGTGACTTGCGCATACCATTTAAAACGAGAACTCAGTGCACCCAATCGAGGCCCAGTAATTATCAGTTGCATCTTTTCTATTTCCATTGTCTCTGTTTGTTCTGAAGCGATTAGTTTCTATAATCAGTCCATCATAACTGCAGGGCTTCTAAAATTTGTCGAAATCAGGCAAAGCCTTTTGGAAGCGAATTGGCTTTTTGCGGTTCTTGCTCAAACATTAAGTCGAATTTAATGCGCAAAAGTTCTCTGCATTTTATTTGACCGGAAAACGAGCGGTGAGGACGAGAGAAAGAGGGAATTACTCGGGAAATCTAGTTGATAATTTGATTTATTTTCTATTGCCTCATTAACCTGTAGCAACCTCTGTGCAGATCGATAAGCGCTATTTCGTGTCAACGCACTGAACTGAACTCTGTGCACATAGGTTGTAAAATAACTCATCACGCATATAAGAATCAGTGAAGACGGGGCCTGCGTCATTGCCACGTGCACGTCACATTGCATCACAGTTCTACATCAATAAAAAATGCAAATCAGGGGACAGTCATTAGTTGACAGACTTTGTGAGATCGCGCCTTGTCTGCTAGTACTCTTGGCAGATGTACAATGAAATTGTTCATCAAACTGCATTTATTAATGAAAAGATTTCGCAGAGGACTGTGAGAAGGATTACAACGTACATTGGGAACTCTATACTGGGCAAATGTTCGACTATGAAGCTACTGGCAGCCTCAGTCAGCCTGTTCTCAAACAAAAAACTCGTTGACTCTGATTGACGCTGCCTAACCAATACCTGATGCAGGTCAACTGGAAGGGAGTAGTGAATCATATATATATATATATATATATATATATATATATTATTGCCTGGACCTCTGAAATTGGTCGTGATACGCTCTTCCATCATCCTTATGAATTACACTGCATAATCTTCGTTGCAGCACCAGGAAATACTAGGCGAATCTCGTCTGAGACGGTTTTGTCTTACATTCACAATTGCGTGCTTTGTAGGTGGTTATTTTAAGCATTCTAATGCTGAATTTTTGACGTGTTGGTGCATCAAATATATATTTTTGCCTTTTTCACAAGACCTAGACCTTAGATTCACAAAACAACTCGGAATTGGTTCGGGTCATCCGGAAATCTGTACTGGCAACACCCGATCGCCGTAATTTGCTGATCTTCTCCACTATTTATTACCTACGTCACCAGTCTTCTTTCGGTATCGCTACCAGAAATGCAGAAAACTGCAGTACAGCTGGAGAAGCATAAGTTTACTTATGGCATGACCGTTTGAATACCTTTGCTTGAGCCTTTGACATCATTCTCCTCAAAATTTCCTCTAGCCTAGCCGTTAGAGAATGTCAGGCTAACAATTATCTTTGAAGATAACCGAGTTAAAGTGATCAGTCTTTGTACGCCATGGGGTCATTTATTTTTCCCCCGGGTGTTCCAAAATAACACTCCCCTTACGACCATTGCTCAAAATATTAGATTAGAAAAAGCATGCCAGAGATAATAGCCAGTCAATATGATTCACTTTTTGTCATCGAGCATCGTTTTATTCATCGTCCTGGCTGTCTCAGTCACCTGTTACACATGAACCCTTACAGCCCCAGATTGTCAGTGTCATTGAAATGAGATGTACATAAGTTACAGTCGACCTAGAGCAATAGAGAATTAAACTCAAAGAGGAAAAGAATGAACGATATTGACAAGGGATTTGGGATAGGAAATTACTCTTCAAAAAACGTTTTGGATAATAATTCGACCTTGCTTCTACTTTACGTTAAGTCGTCCAAATGATCAGAGACTCATTTTCGTTACTAGAGCTGTTTTGAGTAACCTATCTGATTCCAGTTTTACACGATGGGGGACAAAATCAGTGTAATACATACGCCAAATAAAAAGGGTAGAACAATGACAGGGGCTCTGTGGATGAATTTCCGTTGATAGCTGATGATCCGAATGGTAATTTTGAATAAGGTGACATTACTTAGACCTAAAACTTTAATCACAATGATTTGGTTACATGGATCAAGTTTCCATCGAAGTCAGAGACGACAAAAAATATCCGCACTTTACCAGTTCGAATCTGTGCTAGTATGTGCCTTTCTGACCTGTAATCCAAAGAAGAAGCCAGCTGCTGTTCAGATTGGCGAATGCCTCCTTCATTGTACCGGTCTGAGCCTCAGTACCTTTAACTCGCTCGTGGTAGGCCGGATGGTAACTGTTGCTTGTCTCCGTTTAGTTTGAAGTAATATTGTTGGTAAGTGCTGCGTCTCATTAGTACAGATGCATACTTGTAGGAACGCACTTATAACAGTGTGGCTCTGGACAATTAATCAATTTGCTTAGTGTACGCGAATGACTATATTGACGCCGCCTGTGGTTAGCTTTCATGAATCTGTTATCCAGTTCGGTTCCACTTATCAAACTGCGCCCTCCTTGTGATTCAGTGTTCTCCAAGCGATCTTCTTTTTAGGGTACATCTACTATTTTACTTGATGTAGATGACTGAATTTCCCGCCTACAAGTCAGGATTTATTCGGGTGTTAAACAAATTACACATATGGAGGTTTTTCTATGCTGAAAAAAGGGCAGTTAAAACTGTACCGATACAGTTGATGAAGAAACCTGGACGATTCAAAACCGTCACTATCAGTGGATTTGGTTCAGAAAGTAAGTCTGGTACATTATTCAAATGCAGTATGAATACAAACCTCACAACTGAAAGTAGCGTCTGGGATTGATGAGACTGTACCTCATTGACTGCCCTTCGGACTATGCCTTTGATGCACGGTCCTCAGGCCATCCGGTTTAAGGTTGACCGGATAACCTTGGGACTGTGTGTGAAAAGCATAATCCGAAGGACAGCCAGCCAGATACAGTGAAACATGAATACTATCAGATGAGTACGAGGGATCGAGGATGGGACAGAATTTCTGAATTAGTAGAGCAGCCTTTGAAATCCTCTCAATAAATGACTGAAGATGTTGGGTAACGTGGTAAAGTGATCAGCCCCTTGTCATAGTTCCCGTTGCGACCATTCGTTGTCAGTAATATTGTTGCCTACGTTTCCTTTTGGTGTTCACTTTTTGACGCTTCTACCAAGACTAAAACACACCAGGTTGATATGTCATCGAGTGCAAAATTTCCAGCAGTGGCACTTAACAATCAGCTTGGTCAAAGCCTAACGCATCGCCGGACACTAGCATAATTGGGTTGCTCTCACGGACTCTAATATAGCTAGTCGCGTTGAGCGCCTCTTGAACAGCACCCAAATGATACTGCGTCTCATACAGCCTATGCTGAGGAAGTCTTGTGCAATGTCCTTGTATGGCGGAAGTGCCTCTGTCAAAATGGGGAGCTAAGACGACTTCACGGCTCACTCCACTGGGTTGACTGATACTCATTCTAGCGGAGATAACCCAACCCTAATTCCAAATAAACTGCAGGAGGTGTACAGAGAATGCAGAACTATGCTCACAGCCATCTCTGTCAGAAGAATCAGCTGAGCACCTAAATCCCAGGAATTATACGAAGGCGGTAGAAAATGAGTAATCACTAGAGTACGAGAACTTAGATAGTTTTTTTCTGGATTGTTTCATTATACAGTCAAATTAAGCCCCGATTTCTATTTGAGAAGCCGGGTTTTATGAAGCCCATTGAAGAATCGTGGATCTTAGTGAATATCGATGACGTGGAAAGCGGAAACAAAAGCTATCACATGCGTGGTGAAATCCACACGCTATTCCTTTTTTCCGTACTACCTATCATAAACACGAATGATATGGGAAAATCTCCCAGGAAGCACACGACTAATTTAGCGATTATTGTCGCCCGTTTAGTGTGCATGCCCTATACTCTCCTGTCTACTCACCTTCATGAGCGAATGCACCGTTTTTGGTTTGGTAACCAGTTTATCTGAATCACGAGGTGTGTATGAACAAAAATCCTGCCTTTTGGTTCTTTTAGAATTTTATCTTACTATCTGTTACGCTACTTAAAACGGGAAGACTAAAATAGCCACCGTGTTCTTGTCTAACAGATGAATTAATTTCAAAGATTCACAATGTGATTCCTGAGTAGGCTCAGCATCTGTGCACATTCTTCACGAAGTTTTTCCTTCCGACCATCCTCCTTCTCGTTCCCCTCCTCAGCCCTTGTTTCCGATGACACCGGATTTGATAAAAGAATGGTTCTAATATTTGTTATATATGCAACACACACATATTCCATCAGAGCATAAAAATATTCAACCGACCTTTCAGTGAAGTGTCAGGACTGTTTTCTTCAAATATTAAAACGGATCTGATTTCATCGATCAGATCCTAGTAATTAGTTTTCTTCGGGCAATAAGGTCTATCCAACATTTATAGCCAAGAGTGGATACTTCGACAATGGATTACCTATACCAGTTCAAACAGAAGACATCCTTATGAGCCTTGAATTCCGAATTTTGGGACTGGTGCATGCTTAATGCGTAACTAACCTCAGTTATTTAATAACTGTTCATGTTTATTTACCATGTTTGCAACTATCAAATCACTGACTTTGGGCCCGTTTCACAGGCGCAATCGTCCTGCAACTAAGCTAACAAAATTAATTACAACAGTACACACTAAAACAGACGCGCGGTGGCCAAGCGGATAAGGTCGTGGTGTTTGGACGTGAAGTTGGCGCGTTCTAATCCGCCCACCGCCGGCCAACTTCCCCACTCGGCAGCCCTCTGTTGGCCGCTGCCGTCTTCCTGAAAAATGATGCACACTGTCATTTCATCAACAAAGGAAGTGCAACGTAAAAAAGATTGCGTGTAATGAACCGGGTTTTTGTAGTAAGATGACTGTGACCTAGGTAACTAAACAGGATCGATTTTGTACATTTGGGGTTTTTGCTGCAATATTTTTCGACGTAATAATGGTATACTGGAAACGTTAGCAACAAGCATATTACTTTTGTTCCTATCCTTGTTGTCACAGCGCGGCAGACAGGTATCTCAACATTCCTACCAAGTTATTACGTAGTTTGAGTACAATCGCTGCACGCAATGTCACAAAATTTCCCACCCTTACATGTTTTATTCATAATAAATTACCAACATGCAGACAAACATAATAATTATGACGATTATCATAAAAATAGACACGATTAAAATACCTAGTGAGAAAATCTACGGTATGCGTGCGTCGATTCTCCCTATTTCTACCGTCGTCCAAAGAAGTTTCTACTGTTCCTGGTATTTCTGCCCATACCATTGTCAGGATAAATTTTCATTTCTGAAGAATTAGTACTTTCCTCATCAGCGTCACTTCTCCTTTCGCACAATCTTACCTGCTTTCATCTCATCACAAATCCGGTAAAATGATCTTATCTCTCTGGTGATATTTGACCCTCTAACGGTTTTATCTCTATAAGAAAGCAAGTCTTCCTACTGGAGAAGAAAGTTGTTAGTGCCAACGGACGCTGTTTGGAGGAATTCTCTAATTATACGCTAGTATGTCCCATCGATGCTCCATAAACATGCACAGATTAGTCGTTGTCTCGTTCAGCTGGTGGCACTAGCTTCATAACCTAGTTTATTATTCCCATCCTCTGTATATTTGCAGTTGCTCCTTGGTGTCCCGATGTAAACTTTCGATTCGTTATTACACATGACTTTATCCTTTTTTAAGGATGCTACGTAATGTATCGTTCAAAATCTGTGGATTTATAGAAATCACTGATCGACTAAAATCTCGCGCTGGTTGAATCGACCGAAATTCAACTGAACGGGTGAGGTCGCATGAAAGCTGAATTCTTATTACATAGGGTTAAGGAAATCTCAGAGAATTTCACATTAGAATGTAACAGCGAGACGTTGTAACCAGTTAATCTCCGGGAGTTTCGGTTAGTATATGGGCTGCCTGGCTTATAGAGCTATCATTTCCGGTTCTCAAATAACTAAACATTCACCGTCGTGGATTTCATGCGTTTAAGTAATGTAACCTGGCGATAGGCAGCATTTAAACAAAACTTCCGAACGCCGCACACTGTGGTCTCGCAGCTCAGCTGAGAGAGAACCAAGGATATCACTGCATGCGTGTGAATTACGCCGAGGTCGAAGACTATAACTTTTTGGAGCATCGCATTCGAATGGTGCACGGAGTGCGGCGGCGAAATGATGGACCACGTGGGTTGTCAGATGAAAACATAGTGTTGTCAATGGAAGCAATAATGAGCCGACGTTTCGGTTACCGCGGGTTAAGGTTTTGAAGACAGTTTTCAGTTAAATCCGCCGAAAAAATTCTAACTAGAGTGACGAACTCATAAAACAAACAAACAAAGAAAAGCACTCCCGACATTTTTTCACCCCTTTGAAGGTTTGTAGAAGATATACCTCTGGCAAACAAAGAATAATGAACCAGTTTACGATCCACGTGGACTGCCTGCCGATCAGAAAATGACATGTGACAGATTGACTCAAATGATGAGCAAACAGAATAGCAGAAAATGCTGTCAACTGACCTTCTATTCGATGAAAAGAGTGCAAAAACAACGTCGAAAAGATGAAAATCTTTACCAGTGAATTTAATTTCACCAGAGATGCACCAGTCAGATTGTAATGTCAAATCACATGACTGATTCAACTTCGTTCGGTCTGGGCTTGCAGTTATTCTGCTTCAAAACAGATTTCGAATTTATAACCCCTGTCGAGGTTGGCGTAAATTTCACTGCTTGCCATCAGTTCCACTGTTTGCTCTGCTACTAGTCCCTGATCGTATTGATTCGTCATGCACACCACGGTTTTCAAAACTCGACACACAAATAGAATCCCCAGCAAGATACAATAAAGCTAATGACACGTTATTATTCAGTACATGAGGCTGAACCCAAGGCAAAGATATGAGAGTTCAGCAAATAGGATGTAGTGTGAAAAAACGAGAAGCTGCTTGAACAAGACTGAAGGGTGTTTATTGTTGTTGGAACGAAGTAAACAGTCAAAAACATGATAATTTGAGTGTTATTTGAAACCACTTGTTGAAATAAGCAACCTACTTTCCTCGGTAGAAGTCTTTTGGGATAATGAACAGTTCCGTCTTCTGGTTTGTTCCAAAAGTTTAACCCGGAATCCGAAACTCGCATCTTATACCAGAGAGTTACGCACATAGTCGTTGAAATACTTGATCAGGCTTTCTGCGACAACGTTCTCTGCTCGAGACCGGCCTTAGATATCAGCAACTGATCGAACGAATTTCTGGATGGTCTTCTTTTCAAAGGAGACAGTGAATCACCAGAAGATATTGTTGTGACATTCAGCTTACTTTTGGTGTTGTATGATCCTTTGATACTTATCAAACCTAGTGTGACTGGCTGTCGATATTGTACACTCGAATTCGCATCACGAGATGGTTTAGCATGGTCAGTCATTCAGTGAGCTAATTGTACCCAAATCGACTTAATCCATTCATTTTTTAAACTAACTGTTGCTTGATGAGCTGATGGAATTCAGTTGCATCGAATAAATACAGATTCGGCATGGTGGATGTGCACTAATAAATCACTGTATAAATGCATATATATATATATCATGCACCTAGCTTAAAACTGGTCTTGATACCCAGGCAGTAAACGTACAAAATAAAAATGAAAAAACAAATTTAGCGAACAAGCTCGTTTTCAGTGATTCGTACTCATGCCATTGCACCAAATATATATTTGGAAAAATTCACTTTAGGAAGGATTGGATTAGTCAGATAAAAAAATACGGGCGGGAAAGGGATGTGTGGTGTCACACGCATAATCTGAGTGTACAAGACCGTGTTGTATCAATTGTTTTGCTGTCTAGGGTTTGCATTGGGTTGGAGAGTGGGCCAGGGGAGTTAAAGCGCAACCACAAATTGTTTTTGAGTGTACGGTGGATGATTGTGAAGGCGGATCGCAACAGCTTCCGCAGTGCTCAAGAGGTGGCACTGTGTCTACCTAGATTGTTGACCTCTGACCTTATACAGAGTCCGGAAAGCCTGCGTCACAGCCACATTGGGGCCAGTCTCTGCTAGGTGTGAGGCCGCTGCGCTATTGAGTCGCTTAATTGTTCCGGTGATCGACCATTTAAGGTGGTGCACAGGGGTGCGTTCAGACAAGCGCTTGGTCGTGCGGCCATTGTACACTGTGCCACAGGAACACGTGAAGGAATAGATACAAAACGAGGCTGCAAAATCAGGAACTTTGTCTTTCAACCGTAATGACACTATGGGGCTGAATTTGAACAAGATTGGCTGCGTAAAATGTCGTATTGATAGTGCTAGTCAGTTTTCGTCATGCTATCCCTGCTGGCATGTCACCTTTGAATGGCACAAATCCCTTCCCCACCCATATTTTTATGTGACTAGTCCAATTCTTCCTAAAGTGAAGAAAATAAACAGTCAGACCATAAAGTGTTTTTACTTTTACCTTACAAACTTGGTTTGCTTTTATTTCGCTTTTTTACTGTTTGTTTTTTGAGATAAGTAGAGGTCTACAGACACACTATACATCTTCGCGCCACTGACTCCGATTATGAACCACATCTTTCAACAACGAAGTCAGAAGCTGTCAACAGCGCTAGCTTTTTACTATCTCTACGCTTAGTCGCGGCTAGTCGCTGCGTCACTTCTTCCAACCTTGACCTACATGTGCAAAAAGGTTAGAAAGAGGCAGAGGATGGGCAGGCCTACACAATACGTGTCCAGGCCACCAAAGGCGACGTGCAGCGATTACCTCAGTCGGAGGACAACTATCTGGGACCACACGTGACGATGTACCTCGTCAATATTCACCCGATGTTTCCAAAGAACTCGAACAATGCCTCGGAGATGCCGGTGATGGGGAAGAAAACGTCACCAAGCACTCTCAGGGTGGTTGACCAGGCCTCTCAACCGCCAAGAAAAGCGAACTGTGGTAATTTGTACCTTTTCCTTGAGAGAAAGCCGGATGTCATGGCGGCGCCACAAGTGCCCCAGGTTTACAAAGGCTCTTCTATCTCTAAAAGTTTGTAAAGTGCCGTTCTCTTCAGCAAATCTGCTAGCTGCAGTCAGACTTTCTGTGTACCTAAAATCATTAGCTACCTCCGACTGTTCACCATAAACAGTACAGGCACAGGATCTTGCCAATTTCGAAAAAATGCCTTGCACTTTTAGGGTGCAAAACACATACCATATTGGGATATTTCAATCGCCAAACCATCCAACATGTCATGTATTGACTGTGTATCATCACTCAGCAAGGCGATATCCTCGGTATACTCTAAGTCAAAAGCTCCGTTCTTTGGGTGGCATTCAGCCCAACCCTCTGAGAGAGCAGGTAATGCTTTCTGTTGAACATTCTCAATGGCAACGTGAAAAACAAACGAGCATTTAGGGCTATTTTATCTTACTCTACTGGAGAAGGTGAAGAGTGGCAAAAGCGTGTTGCATACCTAACCCAACTGGATAAAATTGCATTTGGTAGGTGACGCAGCAGGTATGCGCTTCGTGTGAAGCTCTGAGATTTGCTCGCGACCAAATTGGTGCTATTTGCGCCGTGCCAAAGTGTGGATGCTACTCATAACTGAATTGACATTCACCTTACAAACCAGGCATTTGAAAATTTGCTTTCTGTGATCATCTCGAGGTAAAGGAATTCTAACCTCTATGGACTTGTTCGATTTGTCTGACCAGCTGCTTACTTCCACACGAACCTTTGAAACTTCATCCAACCATATTTACAGTTATCATGAATAGCCGTTGGTTAAGTAATCAATCTGCTCCCAACTAACTACACTGCTCGGTTTTTCGGTTTTGGATTAAGATGCAACGTTTTTGGATTATCAAGGTGTCGTTTGTACCCTACTGCTGCTGTAGTGGACAGTGAGAAGGCAGTGATCGCATAAAAATGTCATGTATGAACTATAATACAGCATTTGGTGGCCGCCTTTCACGGGACAGGGGGCACAAATTGAAATCCCCGACGTACAATGAACGTAAATAAACATGTCAATATTGCTGTAATATTGCTGGTGACATTGTTTTATTCCTTTATTCACTAAACCATGGATGCGCAGCAGTTCTCGATTGAATGTCACTACAGGGCCGTACAAATAACCAGTATTTAGTGGTCTTAGACCCGCAATTTTTCCGAGCAAACAGTGTTACGTCAACTAGTCAACGACTGCCTGATCAGGTTATTTTTGCTATATTCTGCAACTTTATCTTACGATGCATCCGCTGGTGATGCAGCGTTTGTGGTGAGAATTTCACAGAAGCCAGCGATCCGAGTTGAGACCAGCAGCGATAAATATATATATATATATGTATACATATATATATATATATATATATATATCTTGGTGAAACTCATGCACCAAGCATCGCATGAGCGATTTCCGCTAAAGTAGGTAAAAAACATAGGCAAGCAAATACTTGAACTTGTATTCTTTTTATCCAGCAGAACTAGAAAATCTTTTAGATAATACGCGGCATGCTTCGGAGTCATCTACTGAGCGAATAGGTTAGGAACTCAGCCAATATCCCATTCTGACCACATTACGTGTATCTCAACCACGATGCATTGTGAGGTCGTTAGAAAAAACAATGTCAAACGCAAAATACCTCGGTTCACAGATAATTAGCTTCAGCTCACGAATACTGGCGTAATCGTAGGTAGAATACTTCATAAAATTAGTGCATTTGCCAGGCAAACTAGTTTGTTATCACTCAGGAATTTAAGCTAGGATAAATTCCAAGACCCTTCGAAATACGCCTATGGAAATTTTT
>LUCM01005953.1:26578-56456 GCA_008360955.1 Fasciolopsis buskii
GGACAATGATACACAAGCAGGTAAGAGATGAGGCTCGTGTAATTCCCCAACCTTGGCAGTATTCACGCTAAATATAAAAAAGTTCCAGATTGTGAGTTCGCCAAAAGTTCCACACTTCTTTCGAAGTGGGACCAGGATTTATGGACCTACTACATAATGCTCCCATGACTTTTCACTATTGGTTTACGCAATGAAATTGTGTGCGTCAGTTCAAACTGAAATCAAATTATCCCGAACTGAAACCTAATTTTCTGAGTCACTGATTAGCTTGCAAAAGTTTTCTAGGGGCTAGTAGTAGTAGTAATAGTAGTAGTAGTAGTAGTAGTAGCAGTAGTAGTAGTAGTAGTAGTAGTAGTAGTTCTGCCAAAACTGATTAGGCTTACAATTCATTGGAATTTGTTTGAAGAAAGAACGGCAAAACAGTAACTTACGCGTTTCACCAGATCTTTACACTTCTCCGGATTAGATTCCGAATACTTTGCCAAATCACAGAATGGAATTTGAAGAATTAATCGTCTTCGTTGGTGTTCAGCCACTTGGACCAAGTCGTCGATTTCCTATCGAAAAAGGCAAAATACTCCGGTTGTTATCACGAAGGTGATTGAGAGCAGGCAACCCGGAGATCCGTATGCACACAACAGGGAAATGTGAGGTATATTTTTGAAGTAATCCAGAAATGGCTGGTCCACCTAGGACTCAACTTTAAGAATGGAGGTAAAACAAGTAGGAATGATGAGTTTGATTGCACTTTTAAAAACGAAATCTGAAAATGGGCATTCTTCTCTTTGGACACGCCTTCCCGTAAACTGCATGCGAGTACAAGATTCAGTCGTTGGTCTGTCACCAAATTCTACGGTGAACAAGTAGTGCGACTGTATTTTATTCACTTATTCCCACAATGTTCCTCGTTGACTGAGAGAAAAGTATGCACCCAAGCTTTAATAGGGCCATATAATGGGCGACGAGAATAGCGCAAAGTAATTTCCATATCCACACGATTTTCTGCGATGCAATCAATTGTAAGCACAAAAGAAACGCATTAGATTTCCGGTTGTCGCATTACTGACCAATTATCCACACGGTGGGTTGTAGGTGTTCGTTGATTTAGGCAATACGAACTGATCAAATATTGACTTCGCGTTTGACAAGCGAAGCAAATTTGCGTGCAAACGTTCATCCCGCGTCCCGCTTGCTGATTGGGTCATTTGTGTGATTGGATGTTCAGCAACCGTGACAATTATCTGCTCACTGTCGTAAGTTCATTGTGCCTCAACCTTGGTGTGGACTAACTGCGTCCGCACTCAGGGCTGTTATCCGTTCCCCATCCTATGCAATAGATTGCGTTCTGTTTCTTTTTCTGTTTCCCATTAATACCACGATTCAGTTCAGCTCAAGGTTTGTTATTGACAGAATATATATATATATATATAGAGAGAGAGAGAGTTGAGAAGGCGTACACTGAGTTAATACGTTTATCGTGACGTTTCGATCCAAACTAGGACTCGTTATATATATATATATATATATATATATATATATATATATATATATAGAGAGAGAGAGAGAGAGTTGAGAAGTCGTACACTGAGTTAATACGTTTATCGTGACGTTTCGATCCAAACCAGGACTCGTTATATATATATATATATATATATATATATATATATATATATATATATACGGTGGTTGTAATGTTTTTCAGCAAGCACCACGAAACAGATTAACGAGAAGTAATAATTTCTGCATTCGATTGCACCCATCAAAACCAAAAATCTTGGTATTGGAGAGACTCACTCTATACTAGGTTCGATATCATAATGCAGACATGAAGTTCTTTGCGATAGTTCCCACAGAAACAAAGTTAATCATCTGGAGAAGAAATGAATTCCTCGTTTCTTCAGAGATTTGTTTTATGGCACACAGTGGTTGTTTGCAGTTTTGACAAACGTGTGATGCACCAAAACATTGGTAGGCACATGGATAGAACTTTTCATGCAGAGGACCAAGTCACTGTCAGATTCACGAACTGACAGTTTCAACGAAAATGATCCAATAAGAACTATTTTTAGAGCCCGGTTACCGTAATTTTAAATTGATGCCGTCACACCTTTGGAATGAACAACCACATCTGATAATTGTATTACAATGTAGCTTACGACTGGTCTCAAGTACAGGGTTTGAACAGCCTGACCCTTCGGTTTCGACTAGCTAACCAACAAATGTAGCAGGCAAAATGGTTTATCATGCGGCATGTGCACTCATTTCCTCACTGGAAACCGTGAAGCAGTTGCGAAGCTACTTCACCGTAGTTAGTGCATGATCACTGTGACGGAGAGGGGCTTGAACTCAAGATGAGCTATTAGGCATGAAGTACCCAGCTACTGAGCTATTCACATTGACTTCCGTGGCTGGTTAACTGTCAAGACTATATGATACGAGAACTATCTGCCACTTATTTTAATTCATTCACAAACTGTCACCCTCACTATGCTGGACCGTTAACATGGATTACCTCCATATGATACCTAAGTAAAACAAACTGTTTATAGAACACCCAGAGGGCTTGACTAACTAAGTGATTTGAACATCGGGAAAGTTAGGTCATTTTAAAATGTATTCGTCAGTGCTTTTGCACTTCATTACCACGTGTGTAAACCTAGTGGATAACAGGTAGTAAACTACGTAATAATGACAACTACTAACAAAGTTAAACTTGATTTTTTATACAGGACTGATCACTCTGATTATCTTGACAACGGCGTGAATGGAATTCTTCAGTTTAGTGTTCTCATGCGCATTCTTCTGGTTTCTGACAACATTTGTCGACTGTCACAGTATTTACCATGCACATCTTCATCCAACTGGAACTTGGTTAATGATATACACATGAAGACTTATTTGGACGCCATATAGTATTCATCTGTGGACATTTTTGAATATTCTCGCATAGAGCCCAATTTGGATTTTTTGCGCTTATGAGTATCTCGTATGTTGACTCCCGTCACAATTATCTATATTAATTTGTGATCCATTCTCCAAATTGACCGGTCATGACCTGCATTTATAACTGCTTTGCCGCTGTGCTATAAGTAACCCGTTGACCGCATTACTTTAATAAGCAGTTAGTAAGTACCCGGAACATCCTTTACCATATCAATATCCTTTCGTGGCCATGATATCAGTTCTGGATTGGACTTCTTCGCTTGTTCTTATTGTTTATCTGTCCCCTCTGAATGGCGCCGCTGATCTAGATAACACATGCTTCTCAACCGTTTGAAGTTAAACTGGTTTCTAAAAACTGCTCACAGTTAAATTCAACAATCCTTCGTTTACTCACTTTCACTCACCTGCTCATGTTTTAACCCGTCAGGGATTATTTCTTAACACTTCCTCCTAGCCTTGCGCGACTTGGACTTGGTCACACTTAATCTTTTGCCATGAAAATTTGTTTTCCATGTCAAACTGATTATCCGCTTCCAGATTTGCCTCCCATCGCTCTCCGATTTGGCGCCCATCTCATTTGGAGAAGTTTTGATCTTACTACTTAGACTAGGCAATATGAATTTTCTTCTTATGGATCATTCACTTGAAGCGGCCGTGTAATTCAATCTCCCATCATAACCTATTCCGTTTGGTTTCCCCATGACTAACTCTGAGTTAAGGCATGTGTCTGCTTCTAAGTCTGCTATGTGCTGTTAAATCATGTTCCTGTACACCACTGATCAATGCGGGCGGTTGCGCTTGTATTTTGAGATATTTTATGGTATGCCGTTTAACCTGACTCTCAAATATTATATTCTCTGGGTAAGTGGTCAGTTGTGAATCACTAAA
Organism: Fasciolopsis buskii; assembly: GCA_008360955.1. Taxonomy (NCBI): domain Eukaryota; kingdom Metazoa; phylum Platyhelminthes; class Trematoda; order Plagiorchiida; family Fasciolidae; genus Fasciolopsis; species Fasciolopsis buskii. Next base: position 30,410 of record LUCM01005953.1, read on the forward strand.
GGAAACCCCGCACACAAACATTCTTTATGATGATGTGGTTTTACTTTAACTTTTGTGATGGGTTTTTCGCTTGTGTAATCAAATTTCCTGAACACACTATGGGTAAGTATCACTGAACAGAAGGAACCGCGTAAGGTTCTACCAAGCTTGTCTTGGACGTGAATTACTGAATGGTGTAGTTGGCCTATGGAACCAAATTTGTAAAATATAATAAGGTGCTTTATAAAACCAAGGCATCTCTGCTCCTACTGTTGATCAATCAGGGAAGCTACACAAAGTTTCTTCATGGAGAACTTTTTCGTTTTACTCGAGGACCCTATGGAGAGTCTGCGTGTCATATGAAACGAATGTGGATATAAGGTTCAGTACATCTGAAATGCACACATCCCACATTTGTAATAACTGTCTTTATTCTAAGAAACCACAAACGGATGCGGTTGTCGTTTTAGAGCGTTTTCATCCTAGCGGAAATTTGAATGAAAATTGCTTTTCAGACAAAAAAAGTACTGATTAAGTTGAGCATGAAAACGATCCAGTCATCAATATCCATACGATGATGTCAAATGAAGCGTTCATTGCTACCCAAACTACCAGAAAAATGCAGCATGATAAAAGTCCGTTAGACGTAAGACATAACAACCAAGATGATGGATAGGTTTTATTAAGAGATGGGCAGAACATGAGTAGAGGCTGATAAGTTTAGTTATGTGAATCATAGTGGAGTAATTTCCAGTAATAATAGTACGTAAACCACGTGCTATTCCGGCGTGAAACAAGTAAAAAGGTTCGCCCGTTTGCCGATGTGAATATCAAGTCGAGTTCTTGAGGCCCGGTGTCCTTGGCTTGTTTTATCATTTATAAAGTGGTGTGCTGGGATAATTTACAAGATTCCAAAACTAATCATCCTACATGGGATGGATTCTTCGGGATAAAGGTAGGTGCGGCCATATCTTACAGACCAATGAATACAGACTAAAGGAATTTCAACCAAATAAACTCAATTAATGGCGAATATTTCGTTCCGTACGATTACTATCACCTAGTCGCCAAACAGAACACTCCAACGAGTAATAAAGGATAACAGCACTTCACCAATTAAGTGGAACTGTAGCTTTTCTTTTGACGGTCATCTTACTTTACCTGGCAGTTACCATTCCCGAAGTTGAGAAGTCCTTCAGAATAAATGATACAAATTCGGGGTGTGCTATTAAGTGTGCGGAGAGGACAATCTAGTTCAGCCGGCGTTTTTCGGACCAGGAAAGTATAACGAAAACATACAAACTAATTTAATGTGGCAGAACAGAAGGAATTCCACCAAGTGTTTTTCGTCAACGCCGAGTGCTGAATCAAAAGATGCAACCGAGCTTCTCAAATAGAAGCGTTTAGTCAGAAGGCGTCGTTCGCCAATGCACTCGAGACTTTGTTCCCCTGGTGAATCCTTCTATGTGGCAACTGTGCGCGAGTGATACGACAAGGACAACTTCTAAGTAACAACGGATAACGAGTGAAGCATCGCCGAGAAAGGACCATCGTGATCAACTTGTCGCCATTATTATTACTAATACTAACAATATCATTATTTTTAATCTATCCACCGCATTTACTAGCAGTACTAAAGAGTCGGTTATTAGTAATTTTATTAATAGTTCAAAAATCAATGGTATTAGCGAAATGAATTCCGAACGGGCAATTAGACAAAATAAAATACAATTCTGGTGTGCAATAATTCTGGTCGACCAGTGTAATCAGCCGTGAGGACATAAACCGGAAGTCAAGAGCATGGTTGAATAAACAGTTTCGCATGCTTACAAACAGGCACACATATTTGACATTATCTTAGAAGAACTTACGTCCAGAGTTAAATTGTTATTATCAAAGGCCACATTGGTCAGATAATCCGTGACGGATAGTAGACGTGCCAGAATCTGACTGACACTCAAAAATGCCTCTCCCATATATTGACTGTTGTCGTTATCGATTTCTGCGAGGCCGAACTGATTTCCACTCAAGTCAAGTTCGCACAGAGACGTAAAATTGAGAAGATCGCAAATCAGGTAGAGCACATCGCTTCTTAGACCGACATTTGCAATAGACAGCAACTTGATGCACTTCAAGACGGGTGGATTAAAAGAGTGGATATAGGGTTGGGTTGGGTGGGAGAACCGCGAATGGTGAAAGAGACGATTTGTTTTAAAATGCGAATCCACTACACAAAGAGGTGGCTAGCAATCGGGAAATATTCATGTGAAGTTTCAAAAAGGAACAAAGTCATTTCTTATTTTGGCAAATGCAGCTGTGCTATTTCGAACCCACGCCATCAGTAGGGATCTATTGCCAAGGGAGTCATTTTCTCGATCGTAACTTTACCGACTTATTGTACTACATCTGACCGGTAATCAATACGGAGTATTAGGCATAACGAAAATGGCTGTATTTATTGGTATACGCTCGGTAAGCTTGTTAGCCGATAGAATTTTGTGTGACGATAATGCAATTTTTACTTCATGCTGACCAGTGTCAGATAGGTGGCACTTGATACTATATGGGTTGTCTGATGCTGTTGTCAAAGCTGAGTCAAACTGTACTTCAGCCTGGACCCAGCATGGCCTGCTTGCTGAAATGTTGCAACCGGGACTTTAACAATCATTGAAACAATCTTTGACACCCCCAGTGAGACTCTGTCCCATTACTCCTGCTCCATTAGTTTAGCCACTCATCGGTCATGGAACATTTAGATGCATTTTAATTTATATGGTTGCATTCAGTATGTGCACTGATCGTGTAGGAGTAAGCCGTATGCGGTGTGCTATCCAGACAATTCCACATGCAAGCTATGAAGCAATTTCGCTGGATGTGTCAAGTGCACATTTTGGTCACTCTTTTGCATTTTGTTTCAGGCCGAAATCCTCTTCCTACCAGAGAACCGATGCTTTTTGATTGTTCTCTTTGTTCACTGACAATATTTATATGCAAATCGAAAACACCAGATTAGACAGTGAACTCTTTAACTGCTTTCAGCGAATAACTCTGCTACTTTGAAACATACATTCAAAGATGAGTTGGCCTTCACTGTCTCACGATCACTCCTCGAGCACCATAGTGAGCTGTCGGAATGGACTAACACTATCCGTTTTCTCCGATTTCCAGACAGAAACAGATGAATTCTTTAAATATGTGAGTTTTATACTGATCAAACATTGTGTGATTTAACGGACTTACGGCAGCTTGGCTAAAGATTCAAGTAAGACAAAATGATTGTCAGTCAAGATTAAACAATCACTGCTTATTACTTAGGTCTAGATCTAACAATGATTAATTGCAGGGAAAACCATACAAGTCTCCCCTCCCAGAACATGTTTGGGGTTTGACAGCGTCGCATATGAATCAAAGTGAAGGCGGTCGGAATTCTTCATTACTTTCTTGTTTAAGCTTTTTCGACGTTACTGCTGCCTAACATCACAAACGAAAACCGACATTCTTAGGATATTAGCTCATGATATAAATCTTTAGAATGACCCTTTTGTGCTACTCGATCTCACCGAACACATTATTTTGCATGAGCCGGAGCCTAGGAATTGGCCGTTGTTCCTCACATGGATCAATTTCTCCTCAAAAGATGTACTATAATCAGCAATTACCAGACTACGCTTCAATGTGCGCTTGTCTTATTGTTTCGTATGTTATCTTATTCGCATTGTAGTGCTGTTGTATTCAGGATGGCTTGTCAAACGGACGCAAGATTGATTAGCCTGAAATCAGACGTGCTCGTGTTTGGTTGGTTGGTGCCCAATCCATGTGAAACAGGCACAAGGCCGTAGTGAATACACGTACGCACGTGAGCATGTGACCCGTGTGTTTGGATTCGTCTGGTGATTTGGTTAACCCTGGTGTCGCTTGCCTGGGTTGACTACCGCTAGGGGGATGATGGTTTGGGTTCTCTTGTTTTTACCGGTTTCACTACTCGTTTATTTATTTTTAAGTCGACCACCAATGATTCAGGTTTTCTGAACACACATCGTTAGTTTTATAGCCTATGCAACATAGCTAAGGAGCTTTCAAGTATTCCTTCTCCTGAACATGAAGCCCATGCCTGATTTGTCTTGTAATGATTTAATGAGGTATTTATTTGAAGAATCATGAGTCTTTCATCCCTTTTGGTAATGTCACCAAAAATGTAAGTGAGCTCTGTAGTAATGCTTTTTTAGCTCTGCATTGATCCTGCTTTCCGCCGATTTCACAGGCGCCCACGAAAAGACCTCACGAACTCCCGCTCGTCAGATCAGTTGATTCGGAATAAATCTGTGGATTTTCGAACAGTACCCCATTGTCTGACCTATTCTTCCTATTTTACATCCGACTAGTTCAGTATGTTTAACTTTTGCTAATGGTGAATCTGTATGTTCGGAGACTGTTTCTACAAGTCTAACAATGCAGGAGAATACAATGCGGCCTATCGGAAACAACGGCTTGGCGACAGAAGCCAGCTGATTGCAAAATGTTGGTCTTCTACGATGGAGAACGGTCTGAAGTTACTCAATTTCTGGACTGTGCAAAAACCATTCGTACTACAAGGTACAGGGTTGGGTGAAGTTCAGGGCAGTTCGTGCTCTCAAGTGAAGGCGACATAATGAACGATTCAATGCTCAGTCATTCAGCAGCAGGCAGCGGTCATAAGATCTAGCCAATTCACTCACAGCACTTACTGGATTTCATCAAAAGAATCAAACCATCTGTAGTCTGCATCCTGGTGGCAGCTGTAGAGATCAATATATATGCCTACAAAAACTGCAACGTGGGCAAAACGCTGGGTGGATTCCTCAAAACTGAGCTGGCACAGGCGAAAAACGGCAGAATTATAAAAGACTCGGTGCTATACTCTACCGGTGAACAAACAGAGAAGGTTAGTCCCGCTTAATGTATGCCAAGTAGTGAGATTGAATATACCTCATCCGACCAAATTGAAAAATCTGTTTTAGTCACGGCGGTAACCAACCGCGTGCACCATTTTCACCCGAATAATCAGTAGTAAAAGATTGTCTATCTCTAATGTCAACTGTGATGTCGAAGGACTGCGAATGATCAGTTACATGTAGACGATACTTGGTGAAGCTCTTTACTGAAAGATCAAAGCACCTCACGCACAAAATGGTATCCAATGCATTTGCGACTGCAGGATTATTTGCAGTGATTACACCAGAGTCCAAATTTGATTCGTATATTCCGCCTTGGACCGTAGTCCTAATAGATTTCTGCAAATCTGTAAATTTTATCCGTTCCTAGTTCACTAAATAGTGCTACGGCTTTCCGGGTACTTATATTCCTCTTGACCGTACTCCATTGACTGTATACCACCCTCCAATATTTCGCCTCTCCCTCCGAGATGCAGTTGAGAGAATGAAACACAATTTTCGTAGGTCGTTTAAGTTTCTATCATTAGGCATTGGTAATCATCGGCAGCCATGATATCCCGACATTGTAGAACTTGCCAGAAACTTTCAACGAAAGTATTCCGAAATTCACAAGCACCGAATGAAATGCATTTTACTTCTGTCACGCGAACTGGTCAAATAAACATCCCATGTGCAGAACAGTCTCTAGGGTGATTTACGTCTTCCCTAACATCAGATTTAAAAAAAGAATTCGCAGATATGTTAACATTCTTTAGTCCATGCATTGCTTGAATATTTTTCTATCTCATCTTGATAAAACGTGATTTAGTCGTGTGAAAAATGAGCAATCGCCCACAGGATCACAGAAGGTGATTACCTTCTATGGTTTTACTACTCAGAACAAATAGCCAGTCGACAAAAGCAAGACCACTCTGGCGCAATGGATATTTATCCGCATACAGCATACTATCCAATAGATGTTTTCGGAACTGATAAAAAATGTCAATAACAGTGGGCGGAAGGTTATTCCGTTTAGAGAGAGTGAAACTGATCGGAAAGATATCAACTATAATTCCGGGGACAGGTTTGGAGTACCTGCAAGAATCCTGAAGCCCAAGTCTAGAATCCTCTTGGTCAAACTTGCCACACCTCCTGACGCCACGTTTCTGATTCGATTAAATTATGATGTGACTTATTGTCGACGACTTCGAGAATTGGTGTTGGTCGTACATCAGGTTGATTGTTTCACAAAGTTCTGGTCACTAAGCATAGTATTCATACTAAAAACGCGTCGGTTGGTGATGAAACGTTTACTTTGGTAACGCGAAACATATAAGTCAACTAAAACGGACCCATTCTTCTCACTGTATACCATACGACTGGGAAAAAGGATCAAATGGGTTTATTTTTATGAAGTAGCTGCACCACAGGGAGCGGTTGTTTGCCACTAGGAGTAAGGATGACTGACAGTAGATGTCTGATAAGAACACCTTTTTGGAATTAAGTGGAACATCTGGCAGATAGTGTTATGGACATCGGAGTTCCCATGACATCGGTCAATCTGATGGTTTCGCGCAGTTATCTTTTAACGAATCTGTGCAATTCGACTAGCAGTAACCAATGTGAGCAGTCCGGATACTCTCATTTACACATCACTTCCAAACTGCGTGTGATCTAATCATAAAACAGTAAATATGGATTCAGTTCAACCTGGATCAACGGTCACTCTTTACTGAGAATTAATAGCCGTAACTCCCAATCTTTACAAACCTGTTTGATTCTCTGCACTTTAATAATCATGAACAATTTCGAAGGAATATTCTCCCCAGAAGTGTACTTTTCCAATCGTCCTGACCTTCCTTTAAATTGCTGCTTACTCTTACCAGCTGACGAAAGAAGTGGGACAACTCCTACCTTGCTTTCTGGGTTCCAGTTATGCATTAGACATTGGTGATGACTACTCCGAGAACTAAATAGAAATATAATGAACGCATATGAAGAGAACAGTTACACGCATATACTTGAACACCAAAGCAGGGCAGAAAGCAGGCCCGTACAAAGTGAATTCGAGTAATACAAATACTTCCTTGTTCATCTCATAAAGTGTGGGAAGTATGTTACGAGGCGAGGTGTTGCTCATTAAAGTCTGTGAAGGATGGCGGGAATCAAATCTAGGACAGTCACGCCCGAAAGCTACGATATTGGTCGCTTGGGCACCATCGGTTAGAATCGTGCATACTAAGATTTACCGCCAATTATCTTTTCACATTTGTTTAGTTAGGTGAAATATGTGAGAAGCAGAACTTGCAATTATATTAATTTTGTGGACTGCCTCAACCAGCAACTTAGTCGTTGTAAAAAGTCGATCAATCGGCAGGAAGCAAATCAGTTCAGCTTTATCGACTGCACATCACATTCGTCGAAGTCACGCAAGTACCGCTTTACTCACTCAAGTTCTTCATATTCAGTGGGTTTTCTCTTGGAATTCTGTCACTTAGTGACCCTTGTCCTGGCTGGCAGTCTAAGATAACTTTGATTGTTGTTTATAACTGCGCTATGTATATTGCAACCGACTACTCGCTAATCGTGCCGCAGGATCATTGAAAACTCCACTTAGTCAAAGGTGATCTACATCATGTTTTATGGTTCCATTCTTCATAACGAAATAACTATCGATTGGAAAGGAAGTAGTCAATAACTGTGAGATAATATTTTCTTGAATAATCAAAATCTGACTGACTTTGGATGGTGAAGCTTGAGCTAGACGACGCGCAGCCGTCTTAGGAAACGAAACCTCAACTTGAATGTACAAGGTTGGAGCGACCAAGCAGTGGGAGACAGACGGATCAGACAATGGTTGGACTTTCCATTCGGACAATATAAATCTGGTAGGGTTCGACGTTTACAAACAAATTCGATTAGTCAGAAGACGATTTGATGAAAGTTCCGTAGTTTTGTTGTGCAAGCTACAAATGTACAAATGTACAGATGCTAGATTCCATTAGGTAAACAAAATTCTGTCTCATAATAACTTCACCGGGCCTGCAAGAATGGGTGATGTAGAAACTGTCAACTGACCGTGACAGGCAAGATACCAAAATAAATTCTGTTTGGTTTCTTGATGGGTGCAACGAGGCATTTGACGGGAAGTGCACAAAGATAACGCCGTAAATGAATTAAGAAGCAATATGATACGGAACTAATTTCAATATTTTAAGAATGCCTACTCAACAGCGCGCAGTAGGTAGCAATCCGAATGCGAAAAATCACTGCCATATTGATTAATGCAATCTCGACCAGATTTGTGGTGTCCCCTCAGACTTGTTTAGGGATGATACTAGTCTTGAGTAACTGAACGGCCGGGTTATAGACCGATGCTGAGGACACCGGTAATTTGTCGCTTACAGATGTGAAATGTCTGCGACTTACCCCATCGCTGGTTTTTGCGCCGGTTGTGTCTTTTTTACTTCGTTAATGTAACCGATCAATCTGAATTTCGAGTCAACCCCTGGCACCTTTTTGCCCTACATGTATTAGGCCCTCAATAGCAGTGGGTGCAACAGATGCTAAAATTCACTAAACAAATGCGGAAAATAAGGAATCACAAATTCAAAACACTGAATATTGCAGAGCTCTTTTTGAGTAGTTGTGGTGTAAGTGGTAGAGATGGTCAAGCAGTGGAGACGAAAGAGAAAAAATTGGGATATTCTTTTAGTTTTTGATTTCGCGTCGTTAGCTGCACAAACAATAGCACGATTTTTGTCCAAATTTGAACATGACTGCCAGCGTAACATGGAAGAAAGTACTCCTAATATCAGTCAAATCAGTCCATTTGTCAGATCACAGGGAGCAGACAAGTTAACGAAGAATGAAACAACTGAAGTTTCCCCATTTTCTCCAATGTATTAACAACGGTGCTGTTGGAATTCATTATAACATTAATTTGAGCATCATAAACAGCACCATTGTTGCCGAAAATTTTGGAATGAAATTTACCCTCATGCTTCGAGCTATTATTTTGGTTATGTCAACTAATCAACGGTAAGTGGATTCGTTTGGTTTGATTAGGTTTAATTATTCTTTCACCAAGTTTTTCATGTTCGTCTGGATAATTTGAAGTTAAATTCGAAATCCCCTTTGTACCATGATAGCTCATTGATAATTTGAGACGGCTTAGGTTGGCATACTCCGGTGCTGCTTTTGATTTTTGTCAGGCCTGTGCTGAGTATTCAACGCAGCGCCTTTTTCCTATGTTCGCTTACGTAACCCTTTCTTTGTTTTTTGTTATTCAGCCCTACTATACTCCACACCGAAGGCTGATTAAACAGGGAGAGTTTGGCGGCGGTAATGTGAGTGTTTGTGTTGTTGATTCAGACGAAATTTATTGACGGGCAAACAATAATGATGTCTATTTCGTCATTACTAACAAGTAAGTTGCGATTTAGTTCTTTAACTAAACAGGAGTAAACAATATACGTGTTTTTGTCCTAATAACTTATTCCCGATTTAATGTCCTGGTCACGAAAAAAAACCGATTGCTTAAGAGTCGATCAGCAGTTCGAAAAGTTGATCAGCTTAGTCTTTTTGGAGCCAGTGAAACCAGTTATGATCAGAACTCTCGATTCTGGATCTGTTCGTGATGAAGATATTCTACCTTTCAGATTTCACGACCGATATTCAGTCTTAACCAACCCTGGCTTAATCTTACTTTGCATATATATCATTTACAGGCTGCGTGCCGCGACATGTGACTGGCAGACCTTTAGCCAAACGTCGGCTCTTTGGTTTCTGCTATTGTACATTCCAGATTAGTCATCTGGTGCTTAAGAAAATCATTGCTTCTGGGTGATAAACCCTAGGACAACGAAATTAACCTTACAAATCTAATATTCGGTTATTAGTTTGCAACTAGTAGCCCGAAGCTGCTCGTTGTGGCCCATTGTAAGTGCGCGATTCTGGCGGTTACACCGAAGAAGATTGGTGTTTATGATGGGCGGGCAGTGCACGTTGCGTATAGCATTCCTTTGTTCTTGAAGCAGATTGGTCATACTTCTTTCACTGTTAAAAACTAAACTGGATAATTTGCCTACTGAGCCTGTTGTTATAGTCCTTCTTGATGAATGATTTCCCGATGATTGACAATCATATCAGAAGAGTATGCTGGTGTTCATATTACAAATACGTCGTATCATCAGACACATTTGAAACAGGTACATTTCCACAGCCTAAATTCCACTCTCAATACTGACACTGTTATCTACAGTTATAGATTGATTGACTTCACTGTTGGTTTGCGGTAAAATCTGTTAGGTTAAGCTCAACCTTATCGTACCAATAAGCACGTAGTCACTAGTGTGATACTCCAATAAAAGCTGTTGGCGCCTCATAGATCGGAACGAGGAAGATCAAACACAGACACACAGGCACACACGCCAGATGGGGTGTTGTTACTCCAGTGCCTGAAGTGAATCATGAGATTTACACCGACACTTGCGTGTACACTGAATGGAACTCAGAAAAAAGCGGTACTTGCTTGTAGGACAGTGGACTGACATTGTCAGAATCTATTTTAATTCCAGGTTTCATTTATGCTTGGAGTAGGTATGGAACTACCGATCGATTACCCCAACCAAGATGAACGACAAACTAAGGTCCGAGTACTGTACGCAAAGAATTTGACGTGAGTACTTGCTTGGAGTCTCACGATATCACAAGTTGTTCATCAGATGTGTGCTCTGATGCTCCAACCACCATGCGAACGTTCCAGCTAGGACTAAGGATTCGGCTTGGTGTGATAATCAATAAATTTGAGGGGGAATAGAAAAGCAGTCTCCTGTGTGCCAAGAAGATAGACACCATTTACTTAACCATACCGGAGTTTCTAAGGCGATTACCGGCTCATGAGCTTTTAATGACTCCAATTTTGCATGTTCTCGGAGCTAAAACGGTGCATACTTGGCTCCTTACCGCTAATGGAACATTTGCCATCAATACTAAGGGGCATGGCGCGGCACTATTTTACATTGCTGAATTTGCCGAAGCATTTCCTCTTGCTTTTGCTGCACTTCCAAAAATTAATGTCAATGGAATCCTCGAATGAAAACAAGACGCGAAAACACGAGAACATTTACCTCAAGCGGCTGAACTTGTAAGCTTTTATCCATGATGCATACCCCGTTGATTTTGATAGTGCTATATTGTTGTACAGTGATCGCGCTAGCCTAGGTAAACATTCATTTTTGAGTGATTGTCGTTCGACCTGGCTTCAGACCGATTGGAATGGCTTGTTTATTGCATCAAGATTTCAGTCAAGCATTTTTCTGGTCCTCACTGGGTGAATAGAATATTAGGCTTTCTAAGGTCCAGTATCTCATGTAGGAAGGTGTGAAAGAGTATGGAGAAAATTTTCTTCAACTGTACGATAGTAAATTGGTGAGAGACGGCGACTTGCCGCCGTCCGGCCATCATCTGACATGACCGAGCGAGACTTTCTTTGGCTTACGCCATTAAACATTTCGGGATCATGGTTGCCTGTTCACCAATGCGGTATACTGAACCATAGCAACTACGGGTTTTGCCCCTTCCGTTATAGTCATGTTTAAAGTTTGTCAAAAAATCCTTCGTCGCTGAAGACAGATCAGATACTTTTCCACTACGGTGACCACAGGTCGACTACACAGTGCATCTTAATTCTGGGACAGCTTATCAAGTCAGAACTCGAGACGAATTATCGACCGTACTAAGGAAAGGTTTTTGGTTAGGGGACACTAAAGACTTAAAGCAGCTGTTTCGCTGATGGTCCGTCTCAGTTACCACTGATCTGCCTAACAAGCTTCACACAAACTCTCCCAGCCCCGTTGTATTTGTGACCACTGGATCTAAGGTGAATGTCTTATTTCTGCTTGTGTCGAAGTCACTGCAGTAGGCTCTGACTCTCTCAAAGGACGTAGAAATAACAGTTCCGCTAATCCTTCATACACATCGGCTAATACAGTTTGCCTTGACGGAGTGAGGAGATTCAGCGGACAAATGACGAATGACTGCTCACCAACCAACCACGTCTTCTTGTCTAGATCACGTTTGTACCGATGGATTCATTCGAAGTTTCAAGGGCAACTTGAAGTTACTTGTGCCGACACTAGTAAAATTGCACGTTCAGCTCCAAGATGAATCGGTTAAGACAGAGCAGAGGACAGCGATTTTATGCGGACTGCCTAATTAGTACCTGTGCGATGTGGTTACCGTTTTGTACTGCTTTTTACATAGTGCTAGTATCGTCAGAAAATAGATTTACATTATCGTTTGTGTTTTGCGTGCGGACAGAAAAGCCATGACCATAGTTTGCATCGGAAACAGCAATTGCACCTGCAAAGTATTACGAGTATCTGATTCACCCGCATCTTAACAAAGTGACATTCACCTAAGTAGGTAGATGGATCGTTAAGTAGTTAAACGGGCTACATTTACACAACATCAAACTTACACAGTCCGGTTTTTGCAAAAGAGCTGACAAGGACAACATCAGTTGCTTTTGCGTGCTTTTGAGTAAAAAGAATAATAAATGTGAGAGAGGGAGAGGGAGAGAGAAACAGAAACAGTGATTTATAATCTAAGCATGAGTATCGCATTTTCAACAAATTTAACACACTTCGTAATAAAAGATTAGAGAGAAGTTACCCACAAAACGAACACAACCAAGGTTTGTGTGTGTTCGTGTGTGTGTGTGTGTGTGTGTGTGTGTGTGTAGGACAATGGTGAGGAGAAAGTGTTCCAATTGCCTACATCTGGAATGTATAGCGTGTATCGGCTGATTTTTTGTTCTAGGAACTGAACATTTTGGAATGCAGTATAATCGTTTTAAAGATATGTCCAAAATGCATGAAAAAGAGCAAGATAATGAAAAATGGACGGAATCATTTATTCTCCTAATTTCACATCGAATACATTATTCAATATTAATAAGAAGTAAATCACACATGGACATGCTTCTTTATGTCGTCTTGATTAAACAGGATTATAATTGAACGTACAGTTGCCATTGCTGGGCGCTTGCCGCTTGAGTTATACCGAGCCTCAAGGCAACTCTCGAGCATACGTGTGCGAGTATGTAAAGAACAAAGCCTAAAAGTTTTCGTAACCATTTTGATAGTCGTGTAGAGTTGCTTAAATGCAAGCAGTAATGCAGACTGATCCAGTTACTGGTCGATACTGACGGCAGTCTGGCGGATAATGAAGTCCTTGATACAGTCACTGAAGCACATATGACACAGGAGTGAAAACAACTAATATGGTCTGTGTAGGGGCTGTTTACTGGGTTTTCAAAACACCATGATGTATCAAAATCATGCCAGGTAAAGCAATCACGTGAAATTCGGACACGATTTTAAGTTTGAAGGATAAAACAATATGGAGTCGGACCAATGGGATGCAACATTTCCAGGTTTCCTTTGGGGAATTTCGGAAAGGCAGGATTCACTCGTACAAGTGATGCTTTGCAACTGACTTCGGCATTCTACTACTAAATTGGAATTAAAATGGTGTCTGTGATAAAAATCAAGGTCCTTCGTGGCGGTAGTCTGGAAATTTGTCATCACTTCTAGTGAACTTTGTGAATTTTATACACGCATTTAGTCCTATGTTAAAACCTGCCTGACAGGGATCTGAGTCTGGGGTAGTTGCGAAGCAATATAGAGCCTGCCGGAATCAAATAAACCACCAGTGTTCCATCACAAATGTCCTGCAATTAGCGAATAAATGTTTTCGTACGCTGCCATTAAGTTATTTAGGCAGGGATTCATATGAACTTGCACTTTGCAGCACAAACCCTTCGCTGTTTATCAAAGTCCCACTTGATCAGGTCTCAATCTTGGGTCTGCTAAACCACTTGAATGCTGTTTTTATTCATTTAAACAACGATGGTTTCCCATGGACAGCAAATTTGTGCGTTATTGGTGGAAGGCTACATGCAAACATGTATATAAAAAGTTCATATTTCCTTTATTGCGCACTGCTAGCGATCTGCGTCACAGTGTTACAACACCTTGAAAACTGAGACTTTGGTCCGACTAGGCTTGGAGCAGGAAGCAGAACACAGTAATCTATGTTAAAATATTACCTAACATACAACAAAATGTCTGGAACGCTTGGTAGAAATATTTCCAAAAGTCAAAAGTTGTCAGGGCTGCGTTTGAGCTCTGGTACTTCAATATTATTCGTAAGCTCATCTCAAAGAACCTTGGATTGTCGGTCGAACTGTGTAGAACAATGTAAGCAAAGTTGCACACACACATCAAAAATGGGGCGATGCTAAATCTAATCATACTGACTGTTTGAGAACTGCAAACGACCGGCTGCTGCGACCTTGCCACTCTGACCCAAAGGACCGGTTCATCAATCGAATAAGAAGTTAAATTATCGGTGGGCTAAAGGAATTAACAAGCATCTGAAGTGAATTGCTGCACAAATGAGAAATTGAATGCATTTTCCTTCACGAGGATGCACAGATTTCATGTATAATCAAGAATCTGTGCGACTGGGACAGATGCACTTTTGAAATCCCAAAACAATAGCTCGATCTCGGGTCTAACCCAAATTTTGTACAAAGTTCACATCTGGGAGATTTTCAAAATTTTCTGTGGAAACCGCAAATAAACCCTGCATTTAATAAACTAATTGGGGCCATTTTAGATACCTCTTGCAGATCTCTGTGTGAAATTAGGCCTGAATGGGGGTATTCACAAAAAAGAAAGGGAAACCCGTTCAAGCACTAAAAAGAGTGGCTGATAAATCGTTAATTAAACGGACATCTCGTGCACGTGTTCTTCAATTATTATCCGTTCGTTATTCTTACCGTTTTTCGACATTTTTCCACGGTCCATTTAATTTCAACGATTCCAGTGTGACACAGGACTCCAAATTTCGAAAAACATCGAGTGCGGCTTCAGCAAAATCTGCAAAGGATGCGCATGTTAAGTGTCGTTAGCCATGAAGCAACACATTTTGGATAAACTGACCAAGAAAAGTAATCAGGCATAAATTTCGTGAACTTTTAAACACGAAGTGATCAGCGGAATAATAATAGTAAATACACGCTGTTAACCACACTTAATCCGTGTACACTGTACTCTCCGTCTCTCTAATATCCCAAACAAAGGTGGGTGACAAAATACAACGCTAAATAACGTCATACCGAATCACAATGTACTTCACTACAGTTCACTTGATAGCATCGTACCGAAACAACAGTACAGTAAATTACACAAAACTACACCATAGCACACGCGGTCCGCCATTACACGGAATCACTTTACACGGAAGTACACTGCATCAGTCCGGATCAGACTAGACTGAACAGAAGTATTGTAGAACACGGTAAACTGGAACTTTGTAAATCACAATAGTTCATCTCCACTCTTCGTTGGCAGGTCAGAAAGCTCAGCTCCCGGTGATCAGGGTCTTCAAACTTGGAACATCAGCTGGTCGCTTATTCTCACCTAGGTTTTCCCGTAATTGGCTAGCCGGATTACGTATCACCAAAAATCCGCAGACTTGTGTACCAACTCTTTACAGCCTGAAGAAGTGAAATACCTATGCGAACGTTCACTGTTTCGCAACCACCAAGATGTAGGATACAAAGAACCTGGATACTAATTTCCACGCGGTCGTGTAAAAATGCTCTGTGCGACTTAAAAATTTGTGAAGTTTCTGTGAAAGCTCAGTATGTAAGCATATTTGCAAAAACGTATTTCCATGCATAGTTGATTCGGTCCCCCAACTGGATCGTAGAAGCTGGCTTGTCGCAGTCAGAGTGACCAATCAGGTTTGCGATTGGGCAGTTTTTCGCAGTGTTGATCGCTTGGTGAAATGTCCGTTCATCAGAGTGCGTTTTTACTGTCCAGTTTGCTATGTACACCAACAGGTCCATAAGTAGTGATGATCTCATGAGATCTTTATACACGTATCCCCAGGAAATTCGATCTTATCTTTGGGGCTGATTGGACAATATAACCAAATCTGGGCATTTAACAGGCCACATTTCTGTGGACCATGTCCATTGTCTTACTAAAGCATTTCAAGTACGCAACTGACGGGAAAATATCAAATTTTATTATCTATGGACTTTGTGATTCCCTCCCTTTTGTAATGCGAACATAATCGGACATAATGTTTTAATGTCTACGAACAACATCCTTGGGCATTGACACAATGTTTTTGAAATTTTCGACAGCACTGGAAACCGAATATCAAGCTCCTCGAATCTGCCTGTCTTAGTAAAATTCAATCTGGAGGTAATTTCCTCGTCGACTGAGCATCCATGCCAACATTGGTTTGAAAAATGATCATGTTATCTTGGATCCCATAAGTGGCATTTGATCTACTAAGTACTGGCAACTTGAAGATTCCTTTAGACTATCGCAAGTCAATCATTTAACCCACGGAAAACGGATCCTTACCCTTAATAACGTGCGCGATCAGTTTTCGTCGATAGTGGAGACGAATTCTTTTGTGTGTCTTGTTTCCCCGAGGAATACCTTCATGTACATCAGAAAAGACTGCTTGTAGATCAACAAGAAACATGGCCGGCGCTGTCTGGCTAGTTAATGCTAGGATTCTACCAGCGGACGTAAGTTTGCCCATCTCGGTCGTTACAGATTATTCATGGGTCATTTTTACTAACAACGACTACGAGAATGTCGTCCTGTCATCGTCTCTGTTATTGCACCTTTTGCATGCCTTTTAGTGCATGCAGTTCCCTTGATTTATCTGAACAAAGCAAGAATAACTTCATAAACAAAAGCAACAGTTGTCATTATTTTCGTGTAATCTCAGTCAGCTGGAAACGCACAAATGAATGAGAACTTCATCATAATCGTAGACACTAAATGGTTCAGATAACCGAATCCTAGATGGGGCTCATGAATTCGACCTAAATCATGACAGAGGAAGCCAATGAGAGACTGGGCATTTTGGACACTGGCTGTTGTTATAGTGATAACGGAAATTCGCCTAATTCGAGAGATTGTTGGAAAGTGATGCGTCCAGTGGTTAGAACAATCAAAAAATAAGAAAGGAGGGAAACGGGAGGCTGTCCAACAATTAAAATAGGAAAATTTGTGGGATAACAGACTAGTTTTTTGCATGCACAGATGTGACCTGAGTCTGAGGATAAGTAGAGAAACCGTGGCCTTCGAATGCGGGGTGCTGCGCTTTTCCAGTGGCCTCGCTGGATACACCTGCGGTTAAGTTGCAGATCCGCCATCATTTTTATTCACTGGAAGTAAGTAGTACAAAAGGTAATGTCCAGGTTGAGGCACGATCCATATTAACTTTCCTCCGTGCAGTATAGCTTGATCTCAGCCTTACACAAGTCAGCGAATGTTTGCTAGGGTTGATTCTTGGTAAGAAAAATTATAGGCTGGGGACGTTCATTGGCCCAAATGCACCATGAGTAAATGATCAGTCACTTATAGACATGGTGGGTTGATTTGATATTGAATCCAACGAATTTTTGGCAGTAGGGCACCAAACAGCAAACAACGAAAGAAACGGTGGCGAGTACCAGTGGTTAATTCAAGGGGTCTAGTATATGGACGTGAAACAATAACATCGAAGTGAGAAAAAATGAGACGAAGATGGGAAAATTTAAGAAAGGTTGTGCACAAAAAAAAATCCCAGCCGCATCTATAACGGGAGTTTCACTCTGTCATGGTTTAAAGGTACAACCTCATTTGACCAATTTTGATTCCCTTCTCATTCCATCCAGACTCAACTAAAGCGTTGCCGCTGAACTTATTTCATTTTCTAGACAAACGCCGAGTACTTCGCAAAAAACGTTTAGTGATGACCAACCCCAGGATTGCTTTTATTCATCTGAACTAATTTCACCAGTTTCACCGATACAAGCTGACGCTCAAACAATGGGAGGCGGACCCAGATTTCGTGATTATATTGCAAATGTCTGTCGCATTGTTGCTAATCAACAAAAACAAACATGTATTGCAGTTATATTGATCAAACTGCTCGACTGGCAAGGGTATAACTAGACTGGGGAAAGCGTTCAGTTCTAGGGAGATGCAGATCGCAGATTTGGAGGTGACTATATCATGTACGAGAGGAATTTTCTTGGATGAACAATTTAGCATCCCACACTAGCGAATAACTGGAAGGCTTTTGGGGTTTGTTCTCGTGTATAATACATCTCTCGGTATCGCTCTCTCGTCAATTTCCCGATTTGTTGTCAGACAATTTATAACAAAGAAAAAGCTGCACCAAATTCACTACGATGTTCAGTAGCTTATCTTATTCTGGGCTGTTGAATGTTTTGAAGACAGGCCCCTTATTTTCATGACAATTCCCAAGGCTATACATTTACAGCCAGCGATATTTCCCATTCAAAAACATGAATGAATTTATTTTAATTCCTTTAATTACGATGTTTTCGAAGTCGGTTGTTCCACATGCGGCTGGATTACTATACCAAACAGATTACCTTACGTGCATGATCTAGGCACAAAATTTGTCTAGTCTAGAACATTCGTGATACGTTTTCTGTCAATTCTTTTGGATAAACAATTATTTCCTACCGACTATTTCACCAATATCTCCTCACTTCCCACACATAGAACGATAACTAGATCCTGCGAAAATGTTGCCTTGTTAACGTGAGGTGATAATATGCACCATTACGTTCGAAGTACTAGACTTTTGGATATCCAGTTTCATTCAGTTTAACGGCGAAGGCAATGACAGAAGAGGACTTTTATGCGAGGCTTCTGACTGGCCCTAAAAAATCTGAGATTACTCTAGTCGAAAATGTAGATCGAGTAAAGTGGAGTGTCGCGATGCATTGCAAGTTGCACCTTATGACATTTTGCGATTCGAATTCCCTGTATCACATTTATGGGTTCTACTGATACAGACAAAGTGAGCCGGCACTAAAAGTGCTGATTATCAGAATATACTAAAGTAATCAATAATTTCTACTGGAAAATTACGCCTGAGTTTGACGGGATTCAAAAAAAGTACTGGTGGAATCCACGCTTCAGCAGCTCACAATTCAACAGTTTGTTATCTGTGCCGAAGAACTGCAAACATCTTGAATCCACCACACTGAGGGTTTATAATTTGATGACCTACAACGAAAGAGATTTCCTACATGAGTCAAAGAGCTCACAAACCCGGTTACGGCAATTGCTTTGGTTTTGAAATATGGTTTGGCAGATGGGAACAAATACCGATTGGATCCAAACGGTAGAAGTAAATGGTCACGACTGGCACAGTACATGCCATATTTGAGTGTGAGTAAAGTTCACGAGGGAGTCATTGGCGCATGAAATATCTGAAACTATAACCCTGCAGAAATCTACGCTGGTCAGTCTAAAACCTCATAATAGTAACTGAACCAAATAAATTTGTAAGTCGCTGTACAATGGTTGCGATTTTCATTTCAAACTCAGCTGCATCCCTTGCCGCTGGGAATGGGTACTATGAGAATTCAAACCGGTTATTCGTAACGTCAATCAAATGTGGCACTCAGAGTAGCCTCTGTGCCCAGTCAACAGAATGCTGTTTTTGGTCCGTCGTTTCATGCAGCTCAAAAGATGACGCGGTCAAGACAAATCAAACTGAGCTCCTTACACCTAATGAGCAGTTGATCTTATTCAATCAATGAGTGCAGACGTAGATTCGACTCTACCAGCAGCGCCCGCTGTTGTATCTGATAAAACTGCCGTGTTTGGCAGTGGTATCCACTTGGAAAATGAACGTGTAGATCTAGTACTCCATAAATTTGTATGTACTGAGACAAAATGCAAAACAATGTGCAGAGACTGATGTAGTGTCATGTAAACGAAAGACCGGACAGGCAAAACGTCTGCAGACGATACGTTTGTTTGTGTCTATAAATTTTCTGACTGGTTAGCTCATAAACGGGGGACGATCAACATCAAACAGGCGTCACTCTCTGCTGACACCCTCCTGTCAATTACCTCAGTCGAATAATGGTGAAAATAGACCTGCTTACTAAGGAAGTATTTACACACTTTCTCTGACCTACATTGCACCAATTTCTATACTATTTTTTAACTATTGGCAATAAGGTATCGTAAATGATGGAAATTCTTAAGGATGAAATCCAAAATTTGTTTCTTTTTAAAGTCAAATGAGACAAAACTATCTGGAAGCTGTGTCTCGTTCCGTGAATTGGGTGTTCAGAGCGGGAAGTACTGTGATCAGTGTTCTTTCTTTGGAGAGACTAATGTAACCGGTGGGTTTTGGATTGCAATAGTAATTTTGGTTGTGCTGGTCTCGATGTTGACTGAGATTGGGCTCCTGTTGTTTCCTTGGTGCTGTGCCCATGAAAGACTGAGTTATATGAGAATATGCTAGAAAACGGTTGCTGCTGCACATAAAATACGAAAAACATCCCAATAGATGTGTACCGCTCAGTGTTTTACTCTCACTGATTACAAGAAACAGTTTGATTTCACGTGAATCAAGGGAAGTGCAATTAAAAACAGAGTCACTGATTGAACAGCCAATTAACTAGTTAGCCAACAATTAGCCGAATCAACAATCTAGCCAACCCTACAACCTGGTGATCCGCAACATATTGAATTCTTCATTCAAGATACACAAATGGAATATGATTCAACGTGAGGATTGGTCCGAAGCCCCGTTGACCGTGATATAAAACGGGAGAGGAGGTATCTTTTTAATGTTGGATGCAATAGCGTCACAAATGATCAGTGATATTAGTGCACAAATTCAAAGTGGCATGCGGACAAAGGCTTCAAATGCAAATCAGGAGTAAAAAGTGCTACTCAGTCATGTCCATAAAATCTTAGTACTGAAGAGGGCCTAAGATTGTCACTCCGGAAGATTAATTTACCCAGATTACCATAGGCCATGCATACACAACCAAGCTTTATATCGTGAAATTACCAGCTGTCAAATCCGCTGTTTGGAAGTCTCTAATTAAGGTGTCTACGGCCGCCTGGCTGCAATTGTGCGTTTTTACATTCCACTTCATACCACCAAAGATATCCCCGGGCTTGATCTCAGTGAATAGCCTAGCACCAGCACTTTTGGCTTGACTTTTTGCTGCCACTGGATTTCACGAGACAACAGATCATTACTCTGATTATGCTATGCTCCTACGATGGACAGTTTTGTCGTGGAGAACCCAAGTAATTCTAATGAGATGTTTAAAACCAGATAGCACTGTCTCGCTACTTTGCATGCATTAGCTGTGAAGATCTTCATCTGATAAGCAAACGATGGAGTATTTCATAGGCAAAGTAGTACCAAAGTGCACCTATAACTATTAAGATAGAATCCACGCAGGCCAATGTGTACGTTTCTTACTTTTGTACATTAACAGACGAAAACATTATATGTAGATTAACAGGGGAGCCAAAATTGACGTAATACCTGGACAAACTGCTTTTGGAAACAATAACGGAAGGTCAAAGCAGATGATAGCTATTGCCTTTTGCGAAACACGCATCCAACCTGTCGGTTCTTGA
This sequence comes from Fasciolopsis buskii, assembly GCA_008360955.1. Taxonomy (NCBI): domain Eukaryota; kingdom Metazoa; phylum Platyhelminthes; class Trematoda; order Plagiorchiida; family Fasciolidae; genus Fasciolopsis; species Fasciolopsis buskii. Next base: position 51,825 of record LUCM01005953.1, read on the forward strand.
GTCTCGTGATTCGATCTCAATGTCGCCGTAAAACACATTAAGTATTTATACTAAACAACGTTGGGAACCCTCCATTACTATGATTAATCTATCGCTTATTCATGACAGAATATCATCATTAAATGTTTGACATTAAATGACATGCAATCCCGAAGCATTGGGTAATAATGATAACGCTGGTAATATTTGTGATTTTATTTCCCATCTGTCCTACGGTGCTTGCACAGAACGTTTTAGGAAGACGGGACTGGTCAAACACAAAGTCCCCAACCCGGCACTTGTGGCGTCGGTGCGAAATCCAGTTATCGAGCAGAGAACGAGTTCTCACTGCAGTGCTACTACTAAAAGGTTCTATAAATGACGGTTATGGACAAAAAATGCACGTAAGCTTTCAGCTTTTTAACCCTGATATATCTGTGGTATTTCCAGATTACGGTAAACGGACGACTCCGCAACGCTAAGGTTAAGTCTTGAGTACTGGGCTTAGAACTCCGTCAGTCGATCAGGCACTAAATATGAATACCTTCAGTTAATTGGACCATGCGTTATGCATGCCTACCAACCGTTTTATGTGCATGACCTCCAAGACATGCACTAGTTGGAAGATGGGTCACGGTGGTCAGTCTATGATAGGGGGATTAGGTGTGAAAACCTAACCAATGGGATGTTCGGGAGGGGTTGAGTTAGATTACCTAATTCGGATCCATAAAACTCTATGCGATTTGGCTCAGTGTTTCACTCAGACTCGCTCTCGCGTTCAAAATGTTCTCGCTACCCTATAGTTCTTTTGAATCAGGGTTTCGAGAGTTTTCTTTTGCAGTCATATAGTGCAGCGAGTCAGCGAAAAAAATCAGAGTAGATTAGTGTGAATTGATTGGCTTTAGATACTCAAATGAACTGAACTACGGTAGATAGCCCTAAATATGCTAATGGAACGCAAATCCAACATTAATGATTGTTGATTTAAGATCATAGCCATCGGGCCAACTAATTTTGTTTCAAACCGTTTACTAAACCTCAAAGCAACATAAAACAGAGTTCACAGGTTTTTTCGGCAATCAATTCTTATTTCTGACGACGTCTCCTGATAAATATGAATTCCTAAAGATTCCTGAAAAGGATGAAAAGGCTATAATGGTGAATTCGATTTGTACTTCCCGAGAAGCCATGTCCTACTTTCTGTTTGCGTTAGCCTTTGTCTTGTGCGATCCTATTAAAATATGAGATAAACTGAGAGGTTTGTTAGCAGTTTCAAGCGTCCATGAAAAGACCAGGTATCTGTGATTCATCATATATATATATATATATATATATATATATATCACCAGAATCGAATCTGTAGCATCAGGAGTGTGCATGAAACTCTTCGGTCGAATCGTGTCCACAGGAAGAACCACAACGTATTCTTGATTATTGTTCGTCATTTGGGCTGAGCCAACCTTAGGAACGAGGCAAATGTCCCAGAATAAATATATATATAATATATTATAGAACAGCAAGTAGTATTTGGATGCGTGAACAAAATTTGCCCGGATATTCTGCCCTCGTTCCTAAGGTTGGCTCAGCCCAACTGACAAAGATTATCAACAAATCACAGTTCTGGTTCTTCTGTGGACTCTTCGATCAACAGCTTCCATGCACACTCCTCATGCTACAGATTCGATTCTGGTGAGAAATATCAAACAATTCGGAGTGTACAAGTATGTGGATGTTTGGACAAGAGAGCACCGGGTACGCATGTCTGACGAGGAACAATAACCGCGAAACGGTCTGTGCTCGCCGGGCAAATTTGTCTCCGCCCGCATAACCGACATAATACTTGCCTGCTCATATATATATATATACATATTCTCAATGCTGTATCAAAGGTCCGCTTGAAAATAAAAATGAAGCGCAAAGCAGATGCCTGGTCTTTTTTGAGTGTCGTCAACAGTGAACTTTGGCTGTACTCAAATTGGGATTCAAATCTAGGACGAAAGCATCTGAATCTAATGCCTTGGCTATTAAGCTGACCGGATCAAGTTGTCGGACAGCATCACATAGTACAAAACTTATTTACTTCGGAGTTGAATGGCCACAGGCGGCTGCCAGACAGCAATGCACTTCTATGTACTGTACTAGGGACGAAGAAGCTTATGACTGTGATTTATGAGAGTAGCAGAGGACAGAATGTCATGCGAAATTATTCACCTTGTGATATGAATGCTCAACTTATCGTTAAGAGACAGGTAGGGCTATCGCTTGATGTGAGCAGAAGTCTGGGTCACTTCCAGTAAGCTTACTTTGGGTAGACTTTTAATCCGATAGACTGGAGAATAATTCAAATTCATTGTCCTGTTCTTGATGTTTCTGCCTTGCTGTGAAGATGAGTGGGACAGAAGGACCGTCGATGGTGAAAATTCTTCCCATTGATATCCTATGGTTTAACCACCATTCATTCAAAACCTTTTGACCGCGCACTGTAAATTCCAACACAACTGGAAATTTCTCTTGCATAATGAGCCACTTGTTTTATAGCACCAGACGGTAAATAATTCCCGAGGTTGATGGGGACAAGTCTCAAACTGTAGACTTGTGCTTCATAAAAACTTGGATCTGATCCTGGACATGCATTGACCTCCGCTGGAATTGCGCATCACACAGCTGTGATAATCTTTTTACCATACACAGCCAACGTGTTTCCCAATTTTCACACGATACCGAGACAAAAAATGAAAGAGGCGGAAACCATCCCGGAGAACTTTGGAGGACTTCATGGATGGCGGCAGGCAATAGGGACCCCATGGTCTTTCCATTGGCTCAGGCCGGAGGTTATTTTTGGTGAGACGCCTAAAAGGTGAAGCTCATTCTGTCCACTTTTTAATAAGTTGTTATCCAGTTTTCTCCACAGTAACTGTTTTGTTTTACCTAGCGATAAAAGGTTTGCAGCTCTTTCTCATTTCTGTCACATAACTCTGCTCACTGAATCTGCCACATAGTGCATGGACCGAATAGGTTGACACGAGTTTTGGCTGGAGACCGAGCTGGTCGGCCACATTTTGGTTCGAGAATTATAGAAAAAAAGGAGTTTAATGAAGTTCCAATATAATGAATATGGATAACAAGTAATTCGGCTCACTAAACCTCCATCCGGAACAGCCACATGCGATGCATTACAGGGGACTAAACTCCAGCTTATCCTTAGGTATATTTGGGGTTTTTCCAATAAGCAGTCTTCCTATTTCACATCATTTTCTCACTGACTTGAACGTTTCTCCGGAACAATCGGCTTGTTCCCCACTCGGGTTAATTTATTCTATTTTGGGCTGGAAATGTGTTCAGGGTAATGGAGACATGAGCTTAGTACATAGATGTCATCAGTCTGCACGCCGTTTACCGTTTGAGGAACCATTGATACCGTTGTACGCTAGGATGTAGCAGAAATCTCTTAGAGATAAACAAGTAATATGGGCTTATCTCCACAACACCGCACATTTTTATGCACTGGCAACGCTAACGTTTACGGATTCCAGTGAACTCACTACAATACCAGCGTTCAGTGGGCATTACTGATATCACTTTAGATCAATGGACTAAGGTAACCAGCTTACGCCGTCCTTCACAGTGGCTGAACGAGCTTAGAATACCAACAGTCACTAAATGAAACTCAAGAAGTTTGTTAATTTCTTTCACGTGTTGAGTAACAATAGGTTAATGTGGTTGGCTCAAACAGGAATCCGGCCTTCCGCTTGCATTATTTTATTAGACTAGCTGCCAGGATGACTTTTCAGACTCATTAGGATTTCATTTGAATCGTTAGAAGCGTGGATGGTTGATAAGTCCAGTTAATAATCACATGGTGATTATTCGGACGGTTTTCGTCGGCCAGGCAGGGCTAACCTTCAGAAGGGGGACACGCTGCTAAACGATTCAAGTGAGATTCTATGTCCTCTTTCACTTCGGTATTTGAAATTAATTGTACAGATACTTTGGTTACCGAAGGATATCTGACTGCAACAAGCCACCATCTAGCATTAGGACCGAACCACTCAGATCCTTAGCGCTGAAGCATATAGAAACTGGATAAGTGAAAGGAGTTCCTCTGGCACACACTTAATTGACAGGCAGCGAAACAGAATTACTCGATCGACTGAGTCGAATGACGCTTTGGAATCAAGAAAGGCAGAAATCGCGGGTCTACGGAACATGTGCCTATGTTCTAAGATCTGTCAATAAATGGAAACCTGGTCAACATAACCATAAACAGGACGAAAATCGGCTTGGTTTTCATGCATACACTTTTCGCGAGTACTGGGTAGTCGGTGGAGAATAACGTTCCGAAATAGTTTTGATGCTATACTTTGTGAACCAATTAATCTGGCTTTCACACGAGGATCTATCACCCTCCTTGTAAATCGGTCCAATAATGATCGGCAGTCCTCGACTGAACTAATGTACCGATGACCGACGGAAATGCAATCAACCCGAGTCCAACTCTTTGAGGTCAAAGGAAGTGCCAGGCGAGACGATGTCACTTTTATTACATTCTATGATCAGAGTAAGCTTGAATGAGAAAATGTCCGTTGTCGTTGCCATCGGCTGGTGCAGCAAATAGACCTCCGATGTGTCGTTCCATCTCTATTAAGTAGCCAG
>LUCM01005953.1:56589-108841 GCA_008360955.1 Fasciolopsis buskii
CACCGATTACACCAGTCCTTTTGCAGATTGGTCCCAGGAATTTTGTTAACTCCGACGTTAACACATTGAAACCATCCCTGAAGAAGAACGGCGGCAGTCTAGCTGCTCCAAATGCCTTGTTTTTAAGAAAATCTATCTCCCTGAGCACCTCGAATTTCGGATGAAAGGCTGGCATCCACTTGCACTGGTTCACTTGCACGTATAACTTGAAGGTCCACAGTGGCCATGGGGAAACTAAACTGCTGCCTACATTATTATGCCCAACGCTCCAGCAGACGGTCCTGAGAGTGAACCAGTGTGCCATCGGATTTCCTAATCACGTTCGGTTTCCGTGAACTTGCATTCCTCATCATTCGGCAGGAGTTGCGATTATTTCCGATGACCGCGGCCTTTTCCATTTCCTCACATTTCCCTGTCCATCACTGCTCCCAGCCACTTCTCAGACCTGCTCAGTTAACATCTCAAAGATTCACAGTTTTCATTGGATGTGGCTTCGAGGGGGTTGGAGGCGACGGACAGATCTACGAGCATCTAGCAAAAACGCAACTGAAATCAAGGATATCCATTCTTTTTGAGGTTTACGTAGCAAGAAGTCCTGCGTAGTAGTAGCCACTGTGTGTGAGGCTTTTTGATCTGCTTCCAGTGTTTACTCGGATCCTGGGCAATTTGTTGAGACTAAAACCGCGTGGAAAGCCAAGTTGGACGGTAAAACTATCAGCAACGACCGCAGTGTCCGCTGAAAGCACGATTCAGAGTGACTTGTTATCTTCCGGTCGGACTCATTTCTGGATTTTGCAGAACTGCAACCGGTGGGCGCAAGCAAAGAAACGACAAACAAATAACGACATTATTTGACTGCTATTTACGCGCGCAGAACCGTCTAACTGAACTGCACATAAACGACTGTTGATTGGGATCCAATTTAGCAGGCAATTTCAGAAGGATCCCAATGCCCATCTGAGATAAAGAGCTCGATACGAGATCACCGGACACACGATAGTGAATCGAGAGAATAAGGTTACATCTGAGGTACGAAGGGCAACCAAGGAAGTAGGATTCCATATGAGCATTTCGGAGACAAAGCATACATCTACTTTAAAGGTTTCAAGAGTTCAAGCTAGAGCAGCTTGTTCTCCTATTAGATTGAGCGTCTGCACATTGAGGGCAGCTAAGTAATTTGAACACTGAGGTTTAAGTAATGCATCCAGACTATTTCTTTCTTTCACTAATGTTGTCATCAGATAAATCCATCGGCGGCCAATTCTTCGAGCGAATTGTAAGCTTCCTGTATCGAAAGAACGGAAATTAGAAAGATTTTCTGTAGGATGATGCAAGACGTCTTTGAGCAATAGATGCTTCGTGGCTGTACAAATCAGGGAAATGGTTTTCATTTAGTGACCGTAACCAGAGCCTTAGACTCTCAAATTTTACTCACAAGGCAGTGGGGCGATAACACATGTCGGGAACTTGGATCACGTACATACTTATCAGTAATAGCATGTTAGGGACTGATGATCATTCTCGTAGATGCATTTAGACTACCAGGTCCACGAGTTTCCCCAAACGACTGCTGGAGACAGTGGGCGATATGGCTCAGGGCCGCAATCACTGGCGTCTATGGATCCGAAATCCCTTCTCCTGTAGACAGTTCTCAGCTTGTTATTTTCCAGTCGATCTTCCATTATTTATCTTTTTTTGTTTGCGTAGATGGAGCTTTCATGTAGCAACCAAGGACGAATTACGTTGGTGCAAGTTTAACGGTTGTACAAGCTGAAAAACGAAAACTGTCTTTTTGCTATCCCGAATTCGGATGCTATCTTGACGCCCAACGGTTTTTCTTCTCTATACAAAAAAGGAATCAAATAAAACATGGTTGGGAATTATGTTGGATGGTAATGTTCCGTTCCCCGTAAACAGATGAACGTGTTATCTAGTCTAGGGTGATGTCATGGCATCAGTGCGAACCACTGAAAACGAGCTTGTTCGTCAACTTGTGTTTTCTCAATATTCTCAGTGGAAACTTTCGAACAAAAAGTTAACCTTTGTCTGAATCCAATTCTTGGGTCACGGTGGTACGGATTAACAATTTGATATTAAATCATTGATTAGATAACTGTCTTTACTTTCAATAGCCTACAACTTACCAAAGCTGAACATCCCCCACAGTAGGCCCAAGACAAAAGCGCATATTTTTTCCCCTTATCCTTGCGTTAAGTTTTAGCATAACCTCCATGTTGGGTTGTAGCTATCTCATTTAAATAATCAGTGCGAATGGCCTAGGGGAAATGAGAGGAAGAGAAATTGAAACCCTGCCAAGGTTTCTTGCTTGCACTATCCCTGAGAGTCGTCTCGTTGGACTAGCCAGTCCCACTTTTTTCTCCCCATCCCCAGTGGACATTTCGTCTCCTTGACTTGGATGGCCGAAAATTGTTTGGCCGACTTACTTGAATACTACTAGCAGTTGGTTGGTTGATCTAACCACGAATGTTTGCCTGCGGAATTAGAGGTCGGCCCAAATCGTGTTGTCCTGGCTCTCAGACACACGGAATGTGTCGGCTCCCTATCCTCGCGTTGCCAGCATCTAAATACCGCTGCTAACAATCTTAGCAGTTATTCCGCTCATGCAAGCCCCAGCCGTTTTATCATAGACTAAGTAGAAAATGCCTCCGTTCGGTTGCTGCTACATCCACTACCCTAGCCCTCCGAGTCCGTATTTCAAATCTTGATTATTAATTCATATCCCACAACCTGAAGTCCAGCCTTAGAAAAAGTTTTTGTTCGCAGGACCAAGAACTTTTCCAAGTTTCCTGTAGTGCTTAATCAAGGAAGGATGTTCAGACGGTAGTAAGCATGTGCTGAATATCGAAGTTACAGGAAACGAAAATCTCCGTTGCTCCAAAAGTAATTTTACTGTCCTCACAAATTCAGTAGGCCGATTCACTACTTACTGTGGGCGAAATACTCATTCGGTGTTCACACCATTTGTTTTCCACCCAACATCTTATATTTGGCAGCAGAAACGTAATGGGTAGTTAGTTTGTTGCTTTTTCTGTCTGACTTTCCCAAGGAAAAAAAACTCCTGAAAACAGGTAGAAGATCTTCGTACTCGACTACGGTATTTTTCAAAACGCTGAACCGTCTTCTCTACTAACAGTGTGCCAGTACACCTGCATTTGGGGTGATACGTACGTTGAGAAAAGAGGCCAAAGACACTCACCCGGAAAGTCAGAACAAACTCCCAAGGTGGTAAACTAAATCGGTGCCTCCAAGATTATCGGACAGTTGTCTTGATCGAAACCAGGATTCATCAACCGGGGAAACACCCCGATTACAACCAGACAAAAATGTCCGCTGATGACCAGCTTGATAATAGATCTCTACTGTTGAAACTCGTGCATCCACATATGAATTTATAGTTTTTGGTCAACGGAATATGTACGGCACATTCTTCTTTGGAACTCTGATAGCTTCGCATTAAGCAGTTTTCTAAAGTTGCTTTCTACGCTAGTACCTTTTGAAAAAATGTTCATGGGTAATGCTTTTCAGACGACGCGTTCATTTACCCAACGCAGTGTAAAGATCCTTTCCAAGGAAGACGCTACCGGGACTGTCGATGAAACGATTGCGATTTGAACGGTAAGGTTAGCATTCAAAGGACTTTGTAAGAGCCATAACTCTTGAGCTACAGAGAACATCAATCTTCAAATCTCTGGTGAGTGCAAAATTGTCATTCACTTAACCTGGATGTATTTCGTCTGTATCAGTCTATTAATCTGTACTAACAAAGTGAGAAGTTTACTTGAAAAACAAGTCAATCTTACGGACTGATATGAATCAATGAAGATGAACCAGTAGTTCAAAAAGACAAATGGTGTGTACTTACCGAATTCGGAAAGATCCAAATGGGTGACCACCGAAGCCACTGCTGTTCGCAGTACCATGGACAACATGGAATGCATACTTTCCCCGATGGTAATCTGACTCAATTGCAACTGAAACTTGTGATTAGTCGGTCGTCGCGTGAGACGTCCGAGTCCGCTGAGAATCATCTGCAAGAATCAAATGGGAATTTTGATTTAAGTTTTAAGTGAGATCTGTAGAACAGTCATTAAGACTTGTCATTGGTTCGTTTACATTCCCGAGGAACTAGTCATATGGCCAAGAAATCAAGCGAAGCATCATTCATTCTGTCAAGTAATTAGCTAATCATTTCACTATCCTATCAGTCATTTTGTGAGTCAGTATACCGTCCAATCAGTTTATGAAGTTATTCATCCGCCCAGCCAGTCATCCGATCTACCAGTCAGTTACTAGAAATCGTCTGATAGACTAGAATACTTAGATGATTCAAGGGACCAGGTTATCAGTACGATGATTTGGAAGACCACGAATTCAATCATCAACCAGTTTATCAACTGCAGATGAGATATGAAGAAGTAGCTTCCAGCGTATTCGTATTGTTCAGTCCTGCTGTTTACATTTAATTTTTTTAATTACTCTGCTGCTTTGGTTTCGGGAAATTATCTGCTGTCTATTGTGGGGTTCCGAGGGAGGAACTGGCTAGTGAATTTCTTGGTAATGCAGCGTTGTTGGATTCTCGACCACCATCGGCGATAGAATTTCTCAGGTGCATGCAATGAAAAACGAAGACGTCATAGTAATTATAATTCAGATCACTGTAATTGCTTGTATTCCATGGAATTAAGTGGGAACTATTGCTCCATTTGTAGTAGGTTGTTGTTATTGAAATGTCAATGAAAAGAATCTGGAATTCGTAAACAACCGTGCGAAACGTTGGTGAGAACTCCAACTTGAGTGATTTTCATTCGCCGTTGCTTATCAAGCCAGAAGTTTTATTCCAGATTACCGTAATTAAGTTAATGTTATTTGTAAGAAAACTTGAGAACACCATTACATTTATTGTTTCCCTTCTTTTTATTCAAATTCACAGTTCGTTGTTCTGCGAAAATACAGGACGACCCCAAAAAGCGATCATACTTTCCACTAACAAGCTCAGACATACACCGAATCATGGTCCAACTGGTTTGCCTTTTTTAAGTGCAGTCAAAATGTTTCTGGTTAGGCGTCACGCTTAGTAAGCTGTGTAAATTATGCCTTCTTTCTCTTCAGGAAAGCCATCCATAAACGGAAGAAGAGAGTGGAAAATGGATGTTACTCGAAGTAGTGTTAAAGTCCAATGAATGTTGGCCTTCGTAGCCCAAATGCTAAGGCGTTTTGGATTCACAATCATCCATCCCCAGTTAGTGCTCTTGTACGGACCCAATAGCTACCCGCTTTTGCATCGTTTCTAAGGTATGTAGTGATGATGAAGAGGGTTATACTGCATGACGAATCAATTCCATCTAGGTTGTTTTGTCAAATATCGTTTAGGTGTATCCGAAGTTTGACAGTCGTTTCATGATATCTTCAACTCACAGTCATTCATGAAAATTAGAGTTCCACTTTGCTCACGGTAGATGCACACCTTAGCTTATGAATTCATATTACTATGAAACTGTTCACTTTGCAGAATCCATCAATAACACAAACGGTAAATCATTTTGCAATCAATTCAAACTGATCCGATGGTGTAGTCTTCGAGAGGGCTAGTTACTTCCATTGGTAAGAAACCTTCAAGAATAATAGAGTACATATAAGGAATCAATTTGTCTTATGATAACAGTCCGTGATTTCTAAATGTTTTGACAGAACAGCAAGCATGATCACGTACGGTTAGTGCTCAAAAACTACTGAGATTTGATGCGTAAATTCTTCAGCTAATCACCATTCACTTCGAGCGCAACATTTTGGTACAGTCCGGTTGGTATGCGTTACTTGTGGTTCTAAGCTCATGACTTTGAAACAGTACGAATCACTTGTACAGTGGTGGAGGCATGCCCAATCATTCTTTCGCCTGTCACCAAACTTACTTTTTTCATGGTATGACAAGATAGTTCACTAAGCGTATTATGGGTAGATGAACAGCGTCGGTGATTGATTGCTCATCAGTACATCATGGCATCTCACGTGAGAATGTTTTTCAAAGTTAACTGATGAATCAACTCAGGTGAGCAGTCGCAGTAACCGTAACCACCAAAAAGAGTAAAGAAAATGCCATCGAGTTGTTGTTTGGTTTATTTAGACGTCCGACTGATTAAGGGGATTGCTAACCCTCCGCTACTAATGATGAGGGGGAGGATAGATGAGATCAACCGAAATCAATGCAAGAACGAATGCTAAGGTGGTCATCAATGTGACTGCATTTACACCTATTCAACATAATTCACGTAATAGTTATCAGATGATGAGGACCGATGAATGATTTGCATAGGTACGTGGATCATAGGCATCGAATTACAAGGAGCAGTGGAATGTTACCACCAGAAATGAATTTCGAGGATAAAGCGCACGAAGTAACAACTTTGATCCAAAATAACGACGGCAAGGGCAATAAAACTTTTCAGGGAAAAAAATAAATAGCCCTGTATGGTTATGATTTTGCTTCTTGAAAAAATCGTTAGGATACGCCAAACTGTCAAAAATATCAGAAATCTTCACAAATATAACAAGAAAATTTGTAGGCCCGCCCACTTAGATCAAAGGATGAAAGATATATCGGGGAAAACGATCATCATCACCATCATTCGAATGCTAGGACGCAATCAAAATCACCGCCAATTTCAACAACAACATCGCCGTCACCATAACCACAGTCATCGTTATAACAAGCACCATCCTATTCATCGTCTGTCTCACAAAAACAACATCCGGATCATCAGCTGAGGCATCATCACCGCCGTCATCTTCCAGAAAGTCATCTGAATCTCTCTTTATTTCCTTATCCTCGCGCCCCTGGTGACTTCTTAGGCTGATATCCAATGAAATGTCAGTATTTTATTTGCCTATTCCAGTGTTCTTTAGAACTTTGTCCGCTGTCCTTGATCTTAGGGGTTAGTGAAAGTCCGCATTGTGCTTTTTATTCTTAATCCTCGATATTTATTGCTTATCATCTTTATTTTCTACTCTAAGTTCCATTGTTTAAGAAATTCTCACCTGAAAAATTCTGGGCTTTTAAGTGTTTTCTACCTAAATAGATATTTTTTCATATCCGAGTAATACCTCGGTGATTTTGCATACTTTTAAATAATACTCGCTGCATTTTATGTGGACCTAGATATCATCCAAATGCCATTTTCGACGGCTCCAGAATTCTCAATCCATCTGCACAGTCATTTCTCTGATTAGTGCACAAAAATTAGCCTGGCGATAAAGAAATTTACCTACCTCCTGATGCAGATTAAGTCAGCTGGAAACATCGCAATTCGAAAGCAAACCGTTTCATTTTTGACAGTCTTGCAGAGTTAAATCCATGCTTTACGGCAAACACAAGGAGGAGGAGACAGGAAATGCACGATGCTGTACTTAACGTACAGAACACCAGAGTGCGTTTCAAAATTACCAGAAAGCTCTTTTTCGCACTGATGCGGTTCATTTTTCATGCATTCATAGGAGTGGAAGAGGCTACGCGGTAGCACAGGATGGGTATACGTACAACGAACTCAGGTAAAGTAGGTGTCTTACGTCTCCGTAGTTGGGGTCTGGAAAATCCGCCAACCAGCCGGCTGGAGACATTGAAGGATATGGTGGTGGACAGTGAACATTGGTGATCACGTCATCATTTTCAGTCGAATCGGAGTAACGGAACATGTACTTTTGCATATCTAGACACTATTCTGTGTGTTGACTATAGTGGTCTTCCTCACGCACCCAAGCCCCATGTACAGATCTACTCTCTGTTCCCTTAGCGTATTCCTTCTTTCTGTATTAACATGTGACCCTGGGAAAAAGGCAACGGGGTTGATCTACCGTTTAACGTTGAACGATAATGATGATGATAACGATATTGTTCGCCATCTAAGTCCCACGATGAGCGGTAAGGTGAAATTATTTTTTTGGTCAAACATATCGCTTATAGTCTATGCACTATTCGCATTCACGTTAGTAGGCAGATGTGAACGTACACGTAGCACACGGGGAAGTGTAAAGTACAAATATAACTGTGTAGGATAAATAAAAAGATGTGAAAATCACTCTTTTGTACAACACTGGCCGTTAAACACGTGTTACTTATTAGCCTATGGTCAGCAAATAAGATAAACGCTAGTACTTTCGGGCGATCTAGCTGTCCGAAGTAATTCCGTCAAAACTCCTTCATTGTGAAAGTCACTCTTGACGTCTACCAATAACATCAATTTCCATCAGTTTATTCTACGCCAAAATCCTGATCGTTGAGACCTTGGTTGCGATCCTCGGAATTTATACTCCCACGTGGTCTGCAGGTGTCGTAAAAGAGCGACGCGCCTTTAGAGACCTCTGTCTGATATGACTTTTTGAGTTGCTTTTTTACAGTTCATGTTTTACGACCTACTGCCCAGTGGACAATTCGGCTGTTCATAGGTACCATCTACGGGCAACTGTTCTCATCAAAAGGCTATTTAGCATGATATCCTTCGTATTTTACTTAGATCAGATACGGTTCTTTGAGGGCATTGCGGATGAAACCTGACAGTTCTCTGGTTTTTGGCGGTAGTCCTTCCACCGTATGCGATATCCAGAAAAGCCACGATGTCAGGAGACAAAAACACCCTATGGGTGGAAATCGAGTGTACAGAATGGTAGATAGACCACAACTTCACCAGTGTCTGTGATATTGGGGCGATTTACTCGACGAAGGGTTGGAAAACCAGTGACTGCATCCAAGATTTTTTTGTCATTTCGTAATTTGGTGACGTCTACCTGTCACGTGAATATTATCTCCAAAACTACGGACTAATACAACCTGTCATTATCTTTGTGACATGGCTTCACTGACTTTTCCATGATCAATTAACACTTCAGCTACTCTGGATATTCTTAACGGAAGGGTGGTGTTCCATCAGTTGGTTGAAGACAGAAAAGTCAGCTGACTGAGTACGACAAGGAAGACAACCCTATTCTTTCGAATATCAAAGTTGTCATGTGATATATCTCTACCGTTTTGCAGGAGGTAGGTTTTATGAGTAGAAATCGATATTCCTTCATATGCCTTTCGTAGAGGGTGATGCTCAGTAGAATCTTCTGATTAAATTATCCAATACTGTAGTCAGATGGAGCTCTCCTCGGCTGAGAATGTGGTCTGCAGGTTCCTTATCTTGTGAATTTGGACAATACTTACGTACAACAATGTCAGTATTCACGTTGGACCTTATTTATCCGTTTATCATTTTACGTGCAATTTGTCTGGAAGAACCTCCTGGCCGTTGCCTCCCTGAACACATTAAGAAGTGACCTGCTTTGGGGGTATTGGAACTCCTGGGGTTCCTGTTTAAGCACCTTAGGTGACGTTTTCTCGGTGTTCACGCCGGTGTGAGTAGCCAAACTTCGGATGATTTTCGCAAACTTAACGATTTTGACAAAATGCTAGCTAAGCTGAATTCGTCAGAAAACAGTCTGCAATAAGCTAACGGTTCTCTCCAGCGGCATTAGAGGATTTTATCGCTTCCATTTGCATTTCAGAAGTTCCAAAGTTAACTGCTTCAGCTAAATAATTTCGAATTTCTATAGTGAATGGCAAGTAACGTTGTTCAAGAATTTGACTATTTATCAAAAATACTTGAAAGCTTTGAGTGGTCGTTTTATCCCTGTTAGCAGTCATCAGAGGAACTTCATCTATCAGTGAAGTCGAAGTCAAGTCAACTGCAGTTACACTTCAGCAGTGGTCACCTGCAACATGTAACGTCGTATAGCTTATAATTCCATTACCCCAACAATTCAACGAAACTGGATTGCAATGACGTTGATAAATCTGCTAACCAGCTGACTAATGGCCGGTAGAATCATCGACAGTTGCGTGTCATGGGTCTGCGCATGCGAACTAATCAGTGGAGACGGATCTTTTGCGCCGGATTTACTTCCAATTTCTGGGCTGAATAATCTTGGAATTAGAAAATGCAACTACAAAGAGGTCTTACAAGGTGACATGGGACTCAACGTTCCGTTAGGGAAGCGACATGCTGGCGTAGTGCACTAATGCTACTGTATGTCAAATTTGTACTCATCAAGATACAGTGATTCTCTTGCGGTGAGAGTAATTATGTCCTTCAAAGGTCCTCCCACTATTAGTTAACTAACAGCAAACTCTTGAAATCAGAAAGATTTCAGAAGGGGGCCTCCGTAACTAGGACACATGTTTGCTATACACGAACTGGGATAGAAATCCAAATTGAAAGGCAAATCACAGCTACCAGCATATCAGGTTTATCCTTGTGGGCAGTTGTCTTTGATCAAGAATGACTGAAAACCAACAGGGATCAACGTTTAAAAACTAGATGAAGTTCACTGCAAATGAATAAACGGGTATGATATCCAATTCTCAGTCGTTCTTCCCGGATTCACCGGCTGGTTTGCAGGCGATTGCATGTGCACCACCAGAGTTTCCCAATAGGCAAGATGAATTAGCTGTTAATTATGTCCACCGGTTTCGACTGTGAACCAAGCGTTCATAAAGCCTGGTGGATCATTTATGCGCAGGGTCGATTTGTTTAAGATTTAGATACATTCGGAAGTCCACTATTAGGCTAAACAAAACTTGTGATCGTGTTATTCTGTTACGATTGTCCGCCTTCGAGGTTCATTCAAACCATTCGTCAAGTCACTGTCTGACCGCCATGTCGCCTTTTCCAGCCTTGCCCAGAACGTGAGAAGAGTGCGAAAAGGTAGACAGTGGACATGTATATGCAATACGCGCCCAAGCCAGGGAAAGCGATGCAAACCGATTACTTCAGTGAGAGAACGACTGTGTGCACCCAACAAACGACGATACCTCGTCATTGCTCACCCAATGTTCGCACCAGACACGAGCAATGATTCGGAGACTTCAGTGGTTAAAAACAGAAAGTTGGCGGGTATCCTCAATGCGGGTCGGCCAAGTCTCGCAAGCGTAAAGAATACTGCGAACAGTGGCATTGTATACCCTTCCCTTGAAAGAAAGCTGGAGGTCATGGTAACTCCACAAGTGTCGCAAGTTCGCGAAAGCTGCTGTTTTTGGAAATTCATAATGTGATTTTCCCCAAGATTCTCCGTCAGGTGCAACCAGACTCTTCAGGTACCTAAAACCTTTGCCTAAATTCCATCGATTACCACAAAAGCAAAGGATCCTACAGTCCTGTAGAATTAACTTGTATTTTGAAGGTGCAAAGCGCATACCATATCGGGATATATCAATCGCCCAAATGTACAACGCGTGTGGAGCTTCCTGTGCATCGTCGCTCAGCAGAGAGGCATCAACATACACTCTCAGCCAAAATCTCTGTTGCCTGAGTGGAATTCAATCCGAAGGTCCAAAAGACTGGCAAATCGTTCCGTAGAACACCCCTTGTGACGACTTTGGAAAGAAGTGAGGATATAGTGTAGCCTTCAGTACACCAGTGGAGACGACAAAAGGTGGCGAAAGCTGCCCATAAACCCTAACTCGAAATGAGGTATGACTCTTCGAGGGCCCACAAAACTTTCAGATATTCCACTTCTCCCCGGGCGATGCCTTAGCACCAACCTATCGACAGATTCAAAGGCTATGCAAACGTCTAAGAATAAAGTGATCGTTAGCCTTCGGAACGTAAAACAGTGTTCTAACACCTGTTGGGGGGTGAAGAGTCGATCGCCGCTTTCAAGATCAACCCGAAACCCAGTCTGTTTCAGACTTTGGTTTATCAGAACTTTACGCTGACTGAGTTTCATAGGCCAACAGGTTCTCTTTGTGTGCACTCGGTTTGTCACTTGCGTATAGCAGTGGACTCAAATGACGGATAATGTGACGCACGAACCACTTTTGGTTGTCGCCAAACAACATGGCTTAGTCACAATTAAAATGGACGTGAAGCAGCGAAACCAAACTAGGACATGGAGGTGGAAAGCTGGCAATTCCAGAGAAGCTGAAAAGGGTCCCACGTTCTTTGCCTATTTAAGTGAACCTAAAATTTTTATCGGGCAACCTGTAAGCGCACTGCATATTCATCTGTCAAAATGACTGGTACACACTGTGCATACATACGCACACACATGCGTCAACATCTACTATTTGTGTGAGGTGTTTCCGGACCGGAACGACACAGCACTATCCTCCTGTCCTTATGCCACGTATGCGAAATTGGCACTTAAATGTGACAATATAATTATTTGAAGTTTTTACTGCTTCCTGCGCCGAAGGTAATTTCAAGACTTTTCCCTGGGCACTGATTGATGTGAGCATGATGTATTGGAGCAGGTCTTCATTGTGATGCAATTCCCAGGGATTGACACCTTTTAACAAGGAGCCACGGAAGCGCCTCCCTACTTATTTGTCTCTGACCGCGTAAAAAACAATGAACGCAAGGGGAAGACCAAGAAAAGCGTACAAAATTACGATCGTTGAAAATCGTGGACCTACTCGAAGTGTTTCAGCAAAATACAGTCCACGACAATTATCCAGCCGGAGCGTTTCCAACTCACTGGTCCCAGTGAATAGCATAGACCATTCCACATTGACTGAACGTCCAAAACTGCTCCCAGAAATATCCAACACACGCAAAACGTTTTGACAACTTCGTATCAACGCACCGGGAAGCTGAATTTCCGAAATTAGAAATATTTTGTGATCCATTAATTAATGAAAATCATCATAAAATGGGGCAAGCGCCTTCAGAATTCGGGTGTACTGAGGTGGCACTGGGAGACATAAGACATGATGCACAATAGAAAATTCATTTGAGCATTAGGCATCTGGTTCGTAGTGTCGACAATGGGACACAATGCACAGTCGGATTTCCTGTCTTCTGCTTCCCGACTCGGCCGAAGAATAGACCCGCTGATGTTTATTTCTTAAATATGCTCGCTCACAGATTTCAGAATCGAGATAGCAGCTTTTCGCTAAATGGGATAGTACTTATGCAACCAGGTCACGTGTCATGGCCACCAAATGATGTGCGTTTACCATCTCAGTAATATGCAATGTACTTGTCACTGTTGTACATTCGTCTCGTCACACAGCAATGGAGCAAATGTCAGGGCTGAACCCAATCCAGAGTTCGTAGGGTTTCCAATATGGGTTATGCCTAATGAGATGAGAACATTAGTCAACTGGACAATGACAATATGATCTATCCTAACCAGCATGGTGAAATTGCGATTACGAACAGGGCAGGGCTATTGGGAAAAAAATGATGTTTTCAGTTGCTCCAATGGGGCACATGTGTGGGGGAATGGTAGTCGACTTGACTTTTGTGCATGAGTCCGATAGAGCTATTTCCACTTGATGTAGGTGGTAGTGCGACGTTGGACTGTGCCAGACGAATCATGACCAACGCACGGGCGTAGATGTAGTCCAATCCTGTCAGACAGCGAGCAAGTGCAGTACGCAAGATCTCAGTGAGACCGCGTCACCTCATTGGCTACCGGCGGTCAGCCGACATGGTGGCATGATGAGAAGGCGAGAGTGCGGTTTGCGAACCGGAAACGCGAATCGTGAACTGGGTCAACCAATCAGGGTGAGCGGTCTGGATTCAACAAAAAACGTCATGAACTGAATCACGTGACATGCATTGAACAGGATGGACCAATCAAAGGCCGACCCGGACAGCCGATGAAATGATGGCGGTCGCACGGGCGCAGCAGTGCGAGCAAAGAAACGCATATGCGATGGTTTCACTCAACGAACGAGAAATTCTGCGCCGATTGGCTTAGGTTGCTTCCACTTGAGATAGTGGGCGCGGATGATAACGATCTAGAGATAGGATCGGCCTACTGAAGAGCAGTAATCGAAACAGGGTAAGGCTGATACTCAACAAAGCGAACCATTTAAAGCGGGTGTACCGGATATCGCCAGAATAGTCATGCTGGTTGCATGATCATTGGGATTTCAGTGAAGAGAACGACATTAAAGCGAATGATTTGTCCGTTATACCAAAATGGGTGAAACCGAATCTATCAACCGGTCTAGTGATTTTTGTTCTTTTCCGTTGCAAACGGTTTTGGTCAGTCTATTGTCACTATGGCTGGTTAGTAAGATCTTTGATTTGCCTGCACTCAGAATGAACATAAACTATCAGAACCAGTGAGACCACCGTCCTGTTTCAGAATGCGAAATGGATATTTAGACCTGAATTTTATCGACTTATCAGCAGTCATCTATGGATTTTTTAATTGGTTAACAAAAGTGACTTACATACGGGGGAATGACGGGTTTTGTTGCATTACTGGCCGTTAGTTTGCCTCTTGCGACATCTTTATTGGATTATTTCTAGCACTTTTTAATTCTTTGCTTGAAAGGTGCACCGTAACTGAAAGTAATGGCCGATGGCAGTTATAAGTTGTCTAACGGTTAAGTGATGATATCTGTAGCCGGCGATGCTGGTCGTTTTACCACTGGAGCGTTCAGAGCACAAGACATCCAGGATAATTAGGTTTACAGTACAATTGATTCTCCGCAAATCAGTGACAACTAAGCAAAGTCAACAGAATAAGGTTATTTATGATCAACGAAATAATAATACGGCAGTGCGCATTTCTTTAGTTTCTAATTGGGTAGAGTAAAAGGCACTGATTTCTTTGAACAAATTGTCGAACAATTCCTTTAAAAAGGCCGTGGAATGGATAGACTTACCCAATCCAGTGAACCTCCGCATCTGGCCATACAAAGTTTTTTTAAGTTTGGCGAGGAACTTAGAAGTATTGAGAAAGCCTGTGGATAGATTTTGACAGGAATAACAAAACGACTAATGTTACGAGAAGTTTTTATTTGTCAATAAGACAATTCAATTTAAGTATTTCTCACAATGAGCATAAAGGGTTCCCGGTGCTTAAAATTAGTTTCATTCACAATTCCGTTTGGCGTTTTGGGACCTTCGATGGCTTTAGTAAAATTACTTATGAGGCTAACAAATACAGAGACGGTGACGAGACGGTCAATATGTAGCTGCTGCGCCGGTCGATACGTTAAAAAATACGGGAAATATTTTCGAATCAATCATTCGTGATGGACCGAATTAACCAAAGTGTTAATAGCTTTGAAGTATCGAGCTGACCAGTAGGCGTTAGTGGTCTTTCAACATAATTAAGCGATTTTGGTTAAACCGAGATAGACAGGTAGGGTTAAACAATCAGTCAGATTGAAAATTACAGTGACAATCCGGCGGGTTTCAGATGTGGATCCACATAAAGCTCAAGATACCATAAATATGCTGTTAACATTCATCAATTATGTCTTCACCGTACCGAAATCTCAGTTGGAGAAAAGGGATCAATTCTCGTTGGAATCAATTGAACAATTGTTTATCGGATAGCTTCGCAGTAGAACTGACCCATTCGCTTTCCACGTACAATGTTGCAATTTTTACAGACTAATCAAAGCAAAACCGTTGGAAGCGAACAGGGTTCAAAATCAAAATTCAAACCAATTAGTTCTACTCGCTTAAAATCTCACGAATATCTACATTGTGACGATTTTCTCCGGATTGCTCCTGGTTTTAACGTAAAGAATTTCATATATTTCTTGCCCTAGAATTCACAGGAGACAAAAAGAATAATGTCCAACACAGTTCATATGAATAGCGGAAAAATCCATTTGCAGTATGCTAATGATCGGGCCGATTACTAAAACCGCTTACATCTCAGGCATGTCCCGTGGACCTCAGATGAAATCAGGTTTAGTCGAGTCAGTAAAGCTGGAGCGTACATGTGGCATGTCGCGTGATGAAGTTCAACAAACCGTTCAGTCTTCCTGTTTGGTTAAAGGTCAAGACTCACAGTCGTCTTTCCTAAATTGCCTTCCCGATTCGGACGGGGAGGATATGCAAAATTGTCGACTCTTAATATGGATAAGCTAGTTAGGGAGTTCTTTTATGGCTCATAAATGGTGAGTTGGGCGTTATTACTACAGGATGTTTATTTTTGTCTACTAGACAATCCCCTGTCACAAACATAATTCTGTTTACACAAATGGGAAGCTCGATTTTCAGCTTATTTTCTTGCCAAGGAAATATTATGCCATACAAAACGTTGAATAAGAAACGACGGTGATAAAAGTTCACTTGTGGCAATAACTTGGGTGAAACCCCGGATTTAGGTAATGTCAAGACCAGGAACTAGGTGTCCACCGACAAATGAGAGGTGAACAAGATGCGTCACTCATTGAGCCGTTTCCTTATACGAAGATGAAGAAAGTGTTAACTCTAATTTTCCATTTAATGGCGAAAAAAATTATGCTTGGGGTGATACTCCATATAGGGTCCGTGGTTGGTGTCACATTGGTGAGTCTTTTGCGAGCCTCAATGAGTTTCGCGAAGGTAAAATCACTGAAGGTTTCCTCGAAAGTTTTGATGAAACAAACAGTCAGTTTAAATTATGCACTGATGAGATTAATATTTTCCAGAAAAATGATTCTGATCTTATGAATGGATAATCGCCAAATTCGTGTGGCTGCAGTTTTCCTGTCTTTCATCATGTCACAGACAAGTCACTGTTACTAATGCTTTCTTAAGGAAACAGTGTTGGTGGGGAGAACGTCCCGAGGTTTATTCAGACCGATTTGGTTTGTTCGTAATAATAGCTCGTCCGAGAGGATGCTTTTTGAGTTTCAACGAAGGCCAGCCTCAAATGAATGCATTCAGGATTGCCAACTTGGTTTGTGCGATATATCAATGACAGCTGTTCCGCAGTATTATATTCGTTGCTCCAAGGTAAACGCTGACCTAACCTTCGGACTGGAACTCAGAATTTGAAAGATGCAATGCCCTCGTCACAGGGCTATCTGAAGCAGGCATCCCAGTCAGAAAAACCTTTTGCATGTACAGGGACATTTCATGCAAGTCCATTGACAGCAACCGATTAAGTTTTAATGCTTACTAGTTCAGCGAAGCACTGTCCTAAAAATAATGTTCTTGAAAGAAATGGTTTAATACAAGGTGCATTCAACCTTAACTTTTATCGTAGGTAAACGGGTGGCACGCCTTTGTCACCCGGGTACGCCGATATTAATCACTCTCTTCAGAATTTCAAATAAAAAATACCCAAAGCAAACGATTCATAATGGTTTCTGAATATCGCAAAACGGCATAGACTTTGGAATATCATGTGGCATTTTCAAAGTCAAAAGCAGACATCCCGTCAAGCCAATCGAATTGGTGGTTTGTTCCCAATGCAAAGAAAATGATGTAAGTTTATACCCGCCACGCTACAAGACCAACATTTAACTTTTATCACCCGGAGGGTGTGACTTAGAGCAGGTTCTTAAAGTGTGACATTATTATCGGAAAATTATCAATTGCTTTTAGTAGTTCATTATGCAATAAGCAGTATCTCTAATAACGTAGCCAGTATACACCAACTGCTTACCTCTACTTTTGCTTGGCTGACGTGGAAACGGCAGTCATCGTGCATAGTTGTTGTGGCCGAATAAAAAAAACTGCAATTTGATGAAATATTGTGCCCTGCCGCCTGACTGTTGCCGTTTCGTTCAAAGAAACTAGTACACCATAATGCAAGGTATGGCATCATATGATACGGGCGATTCTGATCGCCGGTGGCAACCCACATAAAGCAGTAACACTGACGCAGTCTTGAGAGCAGGCACAGACATACTCCTGACAATTCAGCGATATATCTGCGGGATACGAATACGCAACGGTCATAAATGCACGAACACATGTCGCACCGTAATTTTCTTAAGTTAAATTTTGACCGATAAATCCAATCAACTGATCGTCACTCTGTTGGGTAGACAGATGGAGGAAGTCTATTTGATTCGTCCGTGGTACCGGGCATGTTTGCCCGTTGCCTTTTGCTTTGGTCCATGGTCCCACTGCTTTCTCGCTAATTGCACACTCAGCTGCTAGTTTTGGATGCAGTCGACATAAGTGAGTCGAATTCATGCAGGACTGTTTGCTCTCCTCATGAAAGTCAATCTTCCAATGGCTGAAATTCAGAAAATTCATCAGTCGTCCAACTACTTAGAATGAAGCATCTACCAAGAAAGGAGTATTCGGTTACAGCAATGTTCCTGCAGCAGTGGTGTTCCACGCTGCCCCGTGTGAGCAACCTAGCGCTTTACTCTTCGTTGTTTCAAAATGGATACCTTGACGAACGCTGGTTCCCGTGAGTTCCGTACGATAAAATGATCAAAGGTCGATATCTACCATACCATGCACAAGTTCAAGGTACCAAAAGTGCAAATCACAGTTGCACAGTGTTAAATTCTGTAAAATAAGCTAATGGTTAGCGTCCGTCGTTTAGGAAAATAGCAAACATGGCCGAGGTTTGAACATGTCCCGGAGACCTGTCCATTACTGAAATGCGGAATGGATCGTTTCCTGAAGCGTTTGCCAAATTATCTCTTGCTACGGGGCGATGATTTCGCTTTTGGAATACGTTTTATTGAGAGATAGCAAAACGTTAGAAGTTTCCATGTAGAAGCCTCATTGTTCTCCCTCCAGACATTCAAGAATTTGTCAAATAAAATTATTTGTGTCGGTTATGTTGGTCTGATATATATATATATATGGTCTTAAAGAGTTCCGTCCGGTCTCACTTTGACACGACGATCCAAATGCAAATTCCGAGGATTTAAATGAATCTAATCGAATTGGACTGTTCGCAATTCGGGTCGCAAACGGTTCCGGTGCTAATTCGGCACAAACCCGATTAGCGGGAATATTGGATTGTACATGAGGAGCGGATCGATCATCAAAATGAATAAACTTTTAATAGCTGTCATTTAACATGACAAATTTATTTGCCTTTGTATTCGAGATCTGTTCCTAATGACCAGCTGGATGTCCTGTCACTAGCATTGGGGCTAGCTACATTAAACCAGTTCAGCATCATCGTCTTCACTTTTCAGTACACTTGGTTTATTTCGTTTCATATCTGGAAAATAACTTGGAGTAATTCTTGTCATATCACTAAAATTCCGACCCATATGGCAACAGTTTATTAGTGTATGCACAGTAAACGTCACAAAATTTAGAGCGTACACAAACAAGCACATCCCTTGAGTATCTGCTGATGCTGTTGGTCCAGTAGTTTCAATGATCTTCATCGAAATGCTCAAACAGATTAAGGCAATCACGCATGCTTATCAAAGTGCAATATCACATCATTTGTACCAAGAAGGGAGCATACAGTATACTTCTAACAGGGAACTAAATAACTTTACCTATGGACCCGTTCATTGGTGATTCAGTTTCACTATCAGTTAGGGCAGGTTGATTGTGTCAAAGAAACAGGGTGATAGCCGTTCAGTAGTCGGCTGCGGATGGTGAGGAACGAAGTACTAAATTGCAGATTGTTTTGCCAGCTCCAACCTATTCTTCAACGTTTAAGATTTCACGATCTGACCTCAGACTGCATCTAAGCATACGTGGAAATTTCCAGTGTTAACAGTATCTTCATTTTCAACTAGATTTGGACCGACTAAGTTTGTGCATTTATCTTATATCCAACGAACGTTATTTCACAGTAGGAATAAAAACAGTTAATCAATTCTGCGTCTTCCAATTATTATTTGATATATTCTGACAAATGCTGCCCACAGTGTTTTGTGAAAGCCTGTGAACTAAACTTGATTTGGACCTATGCATGTGTCACCATGCCTATGCTCTCCCAACTGAGCTGCGATGCCACGCCGAAGGTCTGCATGCATCTCGAATGGAGTGGAAGACTCCTATGTAAGCAATCTAATTGGGAACATTGAACGCCGTTTTTAGCACTTATTTCGTGCTGCGTAACAGCAACCAAAATGTCGTCCGTAAGATTCTCAGGGTATAGTGATGAGCCTCTTAGCACAGCCTAAATGGTGACAAACTGTAGGTAACGCGGGTGGGTGAATTTGAAACAAATTGCAATCAATGACATATAAATATAAGTCAATGCAGTTTCAAGTATCTCCTTTGATTTGACAACGGTAAAGATAGTGCTAATTTATCCCGTGTTTTCCACTGGAATAGGTGACCGATACGAATGGGAATTGTTCGCGTCTTTCGGTCCTACCTGTGGCTTTCCATTTCCAAGCGGGTTATCAGATAAATCGAGTTCAGTCAGCCAACTGGTCGGCATTTCTCGTGTTTTGGAATCTTTCGCCATCAGCATCGTCGAGGCCAGGGAGTCCAAACCGTGTAGGGTCAGATTACAACCGTTGAGTCTCAACACGCGAAGTCTGGACCCGAAACGAGGGGCAGTAGTGTTCCAGACTCGGATCACTTGGTCATTCATTTGGGCTGTGCTACTCAGTTCAAATTCCTGTAGCTGAGCTCCGTGAGCCAAAGTGTTGCCCAGTGTTTCTGCGAAATTCCTAAGATCAGGAAGAAAGCCAAAAAAGAAAATAACCCAAAGTGATTATACTCGTTTGCTGCAACTGAGCACATCTTCTGTACAACCTCCCACTAAGAATCCACCGTGAAGCCCATTTTAAATACCTCAATGATCTGGATGTCATACAAGACGAACAGGTTGGAAAATTTTCCTGTGGACACTATTAGCGATAGACTCAATTAAATAGCACAGTTTCAGAATAAAAATGTCCTGCCCAAGTCCGTTTTTTTCGTGCATTGCAAATTTGACTGTCTTTACAGATGAATTGAGGTTGAGATAAAACACTTAATTATTGTCAATCAGTCAAACGATGAAGGCAGCAAAACAATCAATTGAAAATCTGAAAACCAAGGGTAATTTGCATTTCGTTGTTGCTGACTATGTTAAAAATATGGAATCAGGTAATTATGATGTTGGTTTGGATAGTAATAATTAATAATAATAATAATGGTAATGACGAGCTGGAAGATTTAGCAGATCTTCGAGTGGATTATTTATTGAATAAATCGTCGGAGACAAGAGGCAATCACCTTGACCAATCTTTCATGAATCCCGCATAACGTTAAGAACTTAAAAGCAACTACCAAAAGCAATTAACTCATCGTTTTTTTAAGAATGGAGATGTCAGTTTAACAATTCAAAGCAATTCTACGGACAAAAATAAATATCCATTCAGAATATTTTTGAAGAGTTAACTTTCCTCCTTGTATAGGGTTCACTGTGGTGGCGCTATGCATGAGTGACTACCATTAGGACTACACCTAGAACAAAAGGATCCCAGGACATCCCGTCAATTTTACTGTCGAGAAACATTGCACACGACTTTCGCTCCTAGTTGACCTAGTCGTTAGTGAAAACCCGCCCTCATACCCAGGATTAGAACCCAGGTCTTCCATTTACACCAACCAATCTCCCCCAAGCTAATCAGAATTACCGAATTAAGTTCGTTCAGATACCACAGTGGTGACACAAACGCCTTCCAGCTATAAAGCTCGAATACAACTCGTTGCTGCCACGGGGAATATGCTCACCTGATGAGGTCTTGAATTAGGTTTTGTAGATTCAATCAAGTTAGAGTAGGCATTCCATTTGGAACATTGACTGTCAAGCATATTTGTGGGAGTCATCATAATTTAATTACAAAATCCATAAATCCCAGGCTATGGTGATGAAGATAAATTATAACGCAGCGGTTCGAGGGGCATGTGTGTGATGCTTTCTGATGGAAGAACACAATTTTATGTGATACATGACCGATTTTTTCAGTTATCTGTGCTGAGCTAGTGGGCATGAACTCCGTCCGCAAAGATAGCTTACTACTCTTGTTATACAAGCATCGTCGATTGTGGTGTGTTCAACAATTTCCTCTGCTAGTATTCTTAAAGTTCCAGTAGGTACGTGCTGCAGAAAAGCAAATATCATGAATTTATTCGCAGGTTTTCCTTGTTATTTCTCTTTGTAGATTGTAATAAGACTAGATAAACATAGGAGACCTGAATTATCTAGGCAAACCGTCTGTGAATATGAAAAACAAAATCCGACTGCAGTATGAAAATTTCGTAAACGTCTTCGTTTAGCATAGGCACTTATTTTTATCGAACATTCTACCGTGACTGTGCTTGCATTTATAAACTGAGGATAATTATTCTTTAAGTAGGATTTTTGTTAACTGCTATCGAATAAACTTGGTTAGTCACGACCAGGAAAATTTTTATTTAAGAAGGATCTTGATTCACGTCAAGGTTGACCTTGAGCCAAGGTTACTTAAATGCTCTACGGTAATCGTTGTCATCTTGAGAGAGAAGTGGTGAGTGGGAGACACTGTGATCTTTTGTTACTGGTTGAAAACCACTGGACACTCATTGTACTGACACGATGAAAATGCTAGTATATATACTGCGTAACTCCTGACCTATATTGCCCAGTATATGGAGTTTTTAAAATCCAGTGCATTCAATTTTATCTCGTTTGCACTGTTTAAACCAGTATTTTCAGCAATTTTACCAGTATTCATTAACTATTGCAACAGAGCACGTTCGAGACTTTTCAAAGCCCAACCGACCTTCTATAAACAATAATCAATCAGACAGCATGGAACTCAGAGATTTGGAATGGAGGATAAGATCACTTAAATAACCCAAAGCACAAATTTCACCAAAACGACGAACTGATCGTTTTGACCCGATTTTAATTCCCAGTGGATACTTCGGGAGTATTTCACAAAATCGCTTACCATTGATTTTAAGCCTCATTGGAATTTGGACATTTCGCATAAATCTTCCATTATCCCTTTTCCTGATTGTTAACAGTCACATATTTACATCTGTTCACTTTCGTTGTACTGGTCTGCCAGAATACATAGTAATTTGGTACCACTATCCAAAGTTTGAATCCTGAGTTTGTTTGAGTCTTGTTAAAATGACTGGTTTATTGTTAAGGAGCACTCAGAGTTGTTTGTTCCAAAGTTGGCTAAACCAAAAACCCCGGCCAAAGGCCTCAGCAAGGAAACTGCACAAAGGCCAGCCATCATACCTTAAAGCCAGAAAGTCAGTTGGGGTTTGGCAAATCCACTTAAACAAGTTGGCGAGCTTGTTTACCAACTTGTGTTTTCTCAGTGTGCCCGGTGGGAACCTCAAAACGAATCAAGTAATAATGAAAATTAGATTTGAGAAGCTAAGACAAACTGACCGAAATGATTTTTCTGTAACTAAGCTATTTGAGCCATTCGGATAAAGCAAAACAAACGGAGCTTCCAATGAGATGGAATGGACAAATAAGTTACTTGAGGGGTTGTGTTCACGTTTAGTTGTTTTTATCTCTAAAACTCAATTGTTCCGACGAATTTCCATGTTACTGGCAAAGCTGACAGAATTGATCTGAACGATTGTGAAAAAAGCTTGATCGATTTATATTTGGGTTCATGTTAGAAACTATCGGTCACACCGGATGAACAGCATGCTGAAAATGAGGGGTGATCACAGTATTTTGACGTGTTTACATCGGGTAGTTGTTGGAGGATACATGATACTGCTCCAGTTATAGGGCCCATGCAAGCTAGATCGGACCCAATAGAAGCAAGGATTATTACCGCTTATCATAATCTACCTAGCAGCATACTTTTACTTAAAATCATCTAGAACATAGGTTGGCCATCGGTTTGCAGAAAAGGTTAGTTTACAAGTAATCAATTTTTATTTTACATTTTTGAATGCTTTGAAAATGATGGAAAGCTTGGGGAATGTTCTACTAATCATGCCTTTTTTGACTAGGTGAATTATCTACATCGAATACTTTGGCACGTGCCAATTCGCACATTTTATTCAACATTTTCTTCTGAAGATAATAGCAGAAGAACAAGAGAAAACGTCTGTGATGACAAATACAATATTCGTTCATGTCATTCGGTTTATCTGATCACGTGCACACCAATCTGCCAGATAGAGTAATAAAGAGAACTCTTACACATTCAGTAAGTGTCTTTGAATTTTGTTCACACACGCAGATGGATAAACAGTCATCGTGATGATGATGACGATTATGATATTGATGTTGATAATGGTGATTTTTCGAAAGAGGCCTATACCATACATGCACGCAAGCCCAATTGCCGCCGAGCTGTAAACCACGCCAACCGACCAATTGTAAAGGTGCACACAGCTTTAGGGTAAACTTGCGTGTGCAGCCATGTGTAATGATGATAATAACACACGTAACCGTAATTTCCAGGCTAACTCAGCTGAACTCCATTTCAGACATTTTGGTGTCTACAATTTCCCATCGACACAAATCAGATCTACCTCTTCGCCTAGACTGACTTTTTCACTGAATTCTTCAGCTCGACGAACTTCTTATGCCAGTCGAAAGAGGCATCATTGCAGGCCAAGTTATCAAGATTCAAACGCTCGTAGTGAGCAAGAGGTTCATCTTAACCCAGCTCATCTGTCTGTTTTCGGGCTGCCGATGAGTTCGAAATTCTAAAAATGATCCGCCATCAACGTTGTTCGGTGGAACGGTACTCTTTCATTATGTCCCTTTTAGTCCTTTAAGGCACCGTGAGAATAACATCAAGTGGCGAACAAGCTCGTTTTCGGGAACTCATAACCGTACAGTAATTACATGTCATTGTAGATGACAAATGCCAATCAAGGCAAGACATGGTGACCGAATAAAGTGAGTGAGTCACATATGGAAGAGATGCGCGCCTGTGACCGCATACGATCCAGATTTAACTTTAGATCAGATTATGAAGTACCATTAGTTTGCTTGTTCTGTCTTGGACAGATGGCTAGATGGAACAGTTAAACCTATTATTCTGATCTAGAATTAGATCTGGATCAAGTGCGGACCTTTTTCAGTTTGGGCTCACTCGATTTACTTGACCACCCTATCAGCTTATCGTAGCTGGTGTCTGCCTTACATAATGTGAGGTAAAGGCATGATTATCAATCTCTGAAAACGAGCTTGTTCGCAACCTGGTGCTACTCAAGTCTTTCTTCTTTAGGAAGCCTTATTTTCGGACACCTGGTAGGCGCAGGTAACTAAGCGGACAGAAAATCAGTTTTGCGACTTGTTTGACACTGAACTTGTGCCGCGGTATCTTCGGATTTTTGATTTCCATTTTTGGTGCAGTTCTGGTGGTGTACGGTTTGTACACAAACTTGGGCTGCACATACCTATACATACAAACAGACACATAAGTGCGCAAATGCATACATGCATACGTGTAGTCTTGCAAACCTATGTGCCTACCCAGATACATTGAAGGAAGAACACGTAATTCCACAAGGAAGATCAACGGGAGCGAACTTCACTGTTGTCAAGCCGTCTATATACTCACAACCGGAGGTGCCATATGCCATTTCCGATGATGTGTACGCACTATGACTCAAACAGTATTAACGGGAATCAGCAGATCGAATTGATTATGAGCCCCTTGGCCATAATTTGAGTTTTTTATTTAGCCATTAACAAAGTCATTGAATTTTGTTCAACTGTGAAGCTCGTGGCTTAAAAACTTACATTCTTCTCTGTCGACCATGAAAGCAAACAGAATGTATATTAATGTACAACAAAGGTAAATTAACCTTCACTGAAGCTTTATTACAAATCAGCAGGCGT
The DNA here is from genome assembly GCA_008360955.1 of Fasciolopsis buskii. Lineage (NCBI taxonomy): Eukaryota > Metazoa > Platyhelminthes > Trematoda > Plagiorchiida > Fasciolidae > Fasciolopsis > Fasciolopsis buskii. The sequence continues at coordinate 82,084 of LUCM01005953.1, forward strand.
TCCCTATGAATTACAAATCATCAGGTCATGTAACATCATGCGAAACGAAAATCTCGAATGAGTTCAACATCTCATGAGGCACGGTTATTTATCACGCTGCTTGTCATCGACCGCTGAACACCATAAAATTAAACCTACGTCAGTTGCACTACTTTATATCAGTCACGCGACTATCACGGATTGGGCAATGGACCAGTATATTGCTCCGATCTCAGCCGCATCCAATTCAGAATTCATCTACCTAGCTCATTCTTTTATTAAATGAACTTTTGTTCAAACCAACTGCTGAATCAGAATGAGACGGTCACTAATCGAAATGCGTGTTTGTCTTATACCAGATATTCATCGTCTGCATCACTTTTTTCTGTCTATCTCACCGTCAATTAGTCTCTCTCTCTCTATATATATATATATTATATATATATATATATACATATTATATATATATATATATATATATATATATATATAAAACCACATCAGTGGTCTGTTCTGATTAAGCAGGAAGTAGCGATCCCTAAGCTTTGTGCACAGATTAGATCAAATGTAAAGTGGCATAAACGAGTCTTTGCTTTCTGTACCACAGCGGAAACGAATATCCCAAACGACAGATCGAATAAAGGATGAGAACTGCTGGTAGTAGCCGAAAATCCCGGGGCCAAATGACCGCCAATCAGGAAAACATATACCACTCACTGAATCAGCATGGTCAGACTGTCGCGTTCTAGAATAATTTTACACAGTTAAAATCTTACAAACGAAAGGCATACAGATCAATAAAAGTAATAGAATGAACGATGCTCGTGAAGTCGTCAGAATGATGGTCAGTGCTGTTCAGTGGGAGCAATATGCTGTCAGCTAGGATCTGACATTGGTTGGTTTAAATCCTCAAGAAAGCACAAGTACTGAATTAAACCACTAAATGGTCAATAAGATGACCTAATATCACAAGGTGTTCTGTTCACAAAAGCACTCTGGTTTCATACTCCGCATAGCGCTTCGGAGGAAATGTCCATTTACGGTTGTTCAGTTCTACAAACTACAGTCAAATCAGTTAGACCTAATGGATAGTTTATTTACAAAATTTCGGTTCCAATTTGGTCACACCACCCACAAGCTAACCATGATATTTTGCCCATTCGGGTTCACTGAGTTGTTTGTTTGCATCATGTACCCCTCTGATTTCAACCCCTCTGATAAACGTGGCTTTCAAGTGGCATCATTGAAAGGTTTAAATTAGTAGATTTGATCAAGTTGCTGGTTTGGTTTCAGCCTCGTTTATTTTTACCACACGATTAGCCCATTTGTTTTCAAATGATAGGTAGACTTTCAGAAGAGTTTCCCTTCTATTGTATAGAACAATACACCTTTGCCGCTTGCTTAGAGATCTCAAATGGCGAAACTCCAAACCGTTACTTGTATTGTAAGGGAGTTGTCCATTCCCCAGAGTTCGGTCACCCAGCGCGTAAAGTTATGTCCTTCTTAATTGTGTGACGGATCCCGGTGGTATGTCATGCACCGGTAATGCTAGACAAACAACTGATAGTCATCCCGAGAGAGCTAGTGCCTATGAGGTTCGATTCACAACCGTTAGTTCTCGGTTAGCTTTCCACTTTCCGGGCGATGGATAATGAGTCCGAAACTTAATTACACTTTATGGCCTTGCTGTTAATTTTGGCGCTGCTACAGCACGATGAATTACCTTAGACTTATGTTCACGTATTCTAGTACAGAAAATCATTTTATTATCTGCGAATTTCGGTTAAAACTCACAACATTTTGAGCTTACGTAATGCAGTGGTACGTGTTTTGAGAATATTATTCTGTGGCAAGCAGATTTTCCATTACCTGTAAAGGTCATCTGGGAACTCCAAAAGGGCAGCGAACGGTTTTCCGTTAAGCCTATTGGTCTCAGACAGTAACAGAAAGTAGGAGAAAAGAAATAAGTCTCTTGTCCGATAATGGCACCTACTGCCATAATCTGTCTGCAAACGATAGAGCATGATCAGAGAGAAGTTTCTCGTTCCAAGATAGCCGCACTCCCTGAACATCTCCGAATGCTCTCAGGGCCACTTCTAGTGGCCTTTGATACAGAACCCAATTCACAGCTTTCTACTAGAGAATAAACTACCATTAAAAGAAGAGGACAAGAAAATACTAGGCACCCTCCACAAGGTTGACAGTTTAGGGAGACGGATGAGCTCTGGCGCCAAGTCACCCACGGAGGGGGGTGGAGCAAAATGCTCTATGCTCACTGACAGTTATGAAGGGAATTTATACTGGGCATTCAGAATGTTTGACCTCATGTGAAAGGGGCACCAGTACCAAGCAGGTTGCAGGGGTCTTTAGGTAGTCCCACTTCCACGTAAGTTGAATCGTTTGGTAAAAGCTTGGTTTGGTGCCACCCTGGGCAAACCGCTCATTTCGGTTCGTGCAACCTGGAGGATAAAGCCCACTGACGAATCACTAATAGCGGTGGATAGGCGGAGAAGTAGGGGCACATATCTTTTGCGGGATTTGAAGTCACTCACGGACGCCAACCATGCTTTAGTATCGCCCATAACCCGCCGCTTACGCTGCCATCCCCAGTAAAGGACTGCAGAATCTTCGGTGAGAAAAAGCGGTGTGGGGTAGTAAAATCCCGAAATTTCACAGCAGTCAATGTCATCTGATTACGCAGTTTGAGCGCGCGGTCAATGGATTCGACATTCGAATTACCCGAAGCCCCTAAGCGTTCCTCGAATCTCAACTTATAGAGGACAACAAGAGGCAAACAGTTCTACCTCATGTCTAAGGCTGAATTCGACTATCGCCAGTGTTAAGGAATTTCACGTAGGGTTAACCTAATCGTCTATAATTAGTTTATTTTGTTAACTTTGCAACTTAGCTGCTGATGGCACACGAGTCCCAGAGAGAATCACTGTTTAACATTGTTTTGTTCTTGGTATTGCTAGAATTTGGAGGGAAGCTTTTATCAGCAAAAATGAAGTTAGGTGTGCTACACCTGAGTCTAGGGGTTCCCCTTTAGAAATATCACTGAATCGATGCAACCCGAGGTGGCTGGTTTAAGTATTGCCTCGATACAAGCTGTTTGCCGAGGACAGTAATGATTAGAATATAAGTCAGATTGGTCAGTCTATGAGATGTGGGAGAGGTGTGCAAATCTTGACAAGTGGAGTGGCTTGTTTAGTTTCAATTAGACTCGCAAGTTGGGTTTAACAAGATCGTCGCGCATGACGGTCCAATACCTTCGGTGATATGGCCCACCGTCGCTGTCGGTCGGGTTCTTGAAGTCAAAACATTTTCCCTTCTATATAGCCCTTCTAACTTATTAGCTTGTAGCTGGTCTTTAGTTAATCTCCATCTATCTGTTTCTTGTATAGACCAAAACCAGAATATAAGATTCGGGAGCGAAGGTTTGTCGAAACTAGACATGAGGTTCCAGCTGGAACAGAAAGTCAGACAAAACATGGGTAGATATATCGTGGCTAGACTCCAATATACGTTCCAGCAAGCCACTAAACTCGAAAGTCTTAAAGTCTCTTTCTAATTTACTCACTAGGGGGAAATATTTATGGAAAATGAAATTAGATTATTTTATCGGGAGTGTGTCCCTAGAAGCGGTGATACGTTAAACCAGAATGGTGTTTCCGGGGCGTAGAATTCTGCAATTTCCTAGATGTGCCAACAATCATGCAATCCGCTGACAAAGAAATATTTCAGCCGTGGCTAGGAATAAAGATGATCATATTTCGTGTATATTTTCTGTAAAAATCTGTCTTATCCCAAGAGCTGTGGATAAACAAATGATGACTACTGCTGATCTTGAGGGTTACCAAGACCAAAGCGTCTGTGAATATATGCCACTTAAGGGTGCTTTCAAAGTTTCAATCAACTGGTCTGTGGATTCTAGTGGTTGTTGATCCTGTAGCTCACAAAAATGTGGTTAGAGGAGTGGATTACCAGTCGGTTGTTGGTTTATACATCGACGATGGAGAATCAGTTATCTAGTGCTGCTATGGTTGACTGACTGCTTCGGACTACGTGGTTGATGCACAAGCTCCGGATAGTCGGACCAACCATACGTTCGGGAACAACCAGAAATGAGATTCCTTCTTATTGACGCTCATTAGTTGTGCATATTCGACTGTGCACCCAGATCTTGAAACCGGTTGTTTAACCTGGAAAGTCTGTGTATTACCACTGAGCCACCAGATTCAGTCAGATTTCTCGAAGGATATAGTTCGAAGTGTAGCCTGCCAAGTATGGCAATATGGATCCTACGAAATTCTAGCAAGTCACGACAGAATCCATGTAGGCCGAACGACAAAAGACTATCTGAAAGCATGAAATGACATCGCCCAAAATGGCTGAACAAGGGACCGATAAAGAATGGGTAGACGGTAATCCCAATACACCTGACAGCATCGGATCATCTAATTAACACAAGTGAAGCGTTCCTACCTGCCGGTCTATGCAGCGCTATCTTCCGCTCTGTAATGAATGTTCTTTTAGCGTAAGTACACTGTCCAGTGATCACTGAACCAGAGTCAAAACGTCACCGTACTCGTCCGTTCGAAATGCTAGAACCAACTGTCAGCAATTGTGCCCTTTCCATCCTTTACCTCTTTCGAACGGTGACCCTCTCATACCAACGAAATTACATAAGTGGTCTTCCAACGAATGCAGGCTATGCTGTCAATGAATCCGTTAATGCGTTTACACACGACACGCGCGGCTGTTGTAGTTGAACAACCAAGTAATTTTTTGCCCCTATTCATAACCAAAACGGCAATCAATCATTTTGATCATGAGCGCTCTGTTCTCACCTTGTTTTATGGAAACGCCCATTGAATGCGACCAGCAGTTCTCTCAGGACTGGAAAATTGTTTATTTCTGGCCAAAGCAGAGTATGTTCTGGTTAGCTTTTACGTCCTTTCATTATGCGCTTAGAAGCGCTACAGAACTCTTAGTCAGCAGATCTCACCAGGTGGCCAATCAAAGTTAACCGATTTCGCTTACTCTAGATTCCGCAGTGGATCATGTGAAGAGGCAAACATTTGTATCAGCTCCCGTTTTTCCCGTCAAATATTCACGCTCCAGGTGTGACCTAACTTTACGTCCCCCAAGAATAAACTATCGTCCTAGCATGATAATGAATCATTGGAAATTTTGTTCTAATTTTTGTCACCCAGACAGTTACAGTCAACGCAAGATCAGTTGAGATTTATCCGCAATAATCCGAGGCACGTCGTCCTTGATAAGGATTGCAAACTTTGAACTACATCAGTTTTACATCCATTTCCTACAACCCGAGAATGAACCACTTTACGTCTGCCATTGGCCTATTATTCAGATGATTTGAAACCAAAATATTGTGCCATTTTCACCACTGTGAGGATAGCGCTCCCAACTGTTTCGTAAACAATAGCCAATGGTTTCACTTATTTTACATCACTATTTTGTGTTCACGTGGATTAAATTTCGCAATTCTGTTTCTCAACTTGGACTTGCGATCGAACTAATGAAATTGATTTTGTTCCCCAGTATCGCAAACTGTTCATAACACTCTGGGTTAGTTTGGCCCCTTGGATGCCTGATTGCGTTTTTGCTTTTGCGTCTGCTGTCAATGAGCGCATGACCGATCATGCTTACGTTACCAAAGCACAGCAAAACTTAGCCGGTGCCTTATCACTGTCCAAATCGGTCCGCGTTGTAGAAGTCGGATTGGAGTGAGCCGCGACTGCTTTTGAATACTCCTATTTAAAGTGGTAATGTTTTGTTGGTGCCCACCACAATCACGGAATTCATCTGGTCCTGCGTTGATTCGTCAGTCCGATAGGCTTTCTTCTCACTTTTCTCTCCGGATGCCCGATTTGTGTCAAATTCACTCGTAAGCGACACCAAACTGATCAACCAACTGAGCAAATAATCCAATGGTACAATGCTTAGCACTGTCATTGTTGTATTACACAGAGTCATATTTGAAAGGAAGGTCAAGCGAAATTCTGTACTTATCCCATGTGTGCTCTAGTCACACCGTTCGAGCCACTCACATGCGGACTAATCAAAATGATTGGTTTTAGTCCCGAATCATGATTGTCCTTTCATGCTCCGGTCACCCTTTTTAATTCAGGTAAAGTAAAAGGCAAGATAGCTTCCACTGAATGGTCTAATTTATTTATCTTAAGTTAATTAGTGTTCTTACTTCAAGTCTAATAATAATAATAGCAATAATAACACTGTGACACTATAGTATCTTGTCTTGGCACATGAATCATGGAATGAGACAACTGTACCGTTTATCGGTAGTATTTTGGAGGTATGCAAGGTGTCAGTAGACTGGTGAAGATTAGGTTCGCAGGCAAGCAGTCTGTCTAGCAGGACGAATCAAAACTGAAATAGCTTACAATTAACTTGAACATGCATGTGCGTGCAACCAAATGTGAGTGGACAATACATTTATATCTAAAACTGACAGGACAAAGCCACCTCTGTGTCTATATCTTGGTACCTATGAGGGGCGGGGTAATCAATGTTACTGGTGCTTACATGACACTTCCCCTGCCTGCCTCTAAGTTAGGAACTGTTTTTAAGAATTCGGCTAGAGGATACTAATAATCTGCCTGTTGATTGCCTAGACTCTTTTCTTTGTTTGGTAACTGCCAGATTATGAATAGGTTTCATCTATATTCCCCCAATTTTTCTCGTCAACAATTCTCAGGCCCATAAGCTACGTCCTACGCAAGAGTAATTCGCTCTATTTCAGGTTTTGTGTAGAGGAAGCCCTTCAAATAGTGATGGATTCCTTCCATCGCCTGGAGACCAGATTCTAAAAAGGCTGGGTAGTTCTGATGGATAATCATGTCTACTCACTGTGATTTTGTGCATGCTGTATGTGCTCAAAGTGAGACTGTACCAAAAGGCAGTCCTCCATGCAACGTATCTGAAGTACTGTCATTTGACTGACTAGCTCAATAAAGAATACACTTTGTAAGATGTTTGTCAATGCACGTCTCCACTTCCAGCCCACCCACACCTTCACCTCCACGATGGAGACTTCCCAACTTTACCCATCAACTATTTTATAACTGACTAAGGTTGACCGACTGCTCTTCTGATTGTACGTTCCATGCATAAACCTCGGGTCACCCGTTGGCACTGATCCCATGCACAACTCTCGGGCAATTGTATAGTATTTTCGAATATCAAGCGCAAAATAGACTAATCGGGACAATCGTCTGTCTTGTAAGGAGGACGTAACACGGTTGGAAGTATTCCTTTAGAGTTTATGGGACATTTGCTTTTTCTCGCTTCGTACCTGCCCAGCTCTGCCGGCTGTCATTGAGGACGATTTTTGAGCAAGCTTAACGTAGTAATTCTGATTAGCCCGGACTGAAGTTGATGCCCTAGTGATAATGCACACATTTTCCAGGTCTAATGACCGGCGCGAAAGTTGTTATGTGCAGTACATAAGTTCCAGTGAGAACGATATTCGGTTGGGGTCCTTCTAGAGTGTAAGGTTGACCGAATGATCTGTGCTTGAAAGGGTGCAGACCAAAGAGTAATCATTAGGGTATAGTAGACTGCTACCACTCACTATCCTCAACTGAGTGTTATATATATATATATCTTATACCTTTTTAGAATAATTAGTTAGGTTTTTTCTGTGTGCATACGGCATAAGTCGACCTAGTGGGGCACACGGAGTGGCTTATAAAGCTCTCGGAACAATGACCGAACTAGCTACTAAAAGCTCAATATTTGGAGTGGGATAATTTAACGGAGTGCTTGATTGATTATGAGTGCATGGGTGTGGCGTACTGCAGGTTGCACTTAGATAACTTCAGTTAGAGTTTTCTATTGACTGTTTCACATTGCAGTTCTTTTTGCAGAACGGAACCGCGCAGTTAACAAGTACGTCACGCTTAGTACCAAGCCACGTGACACTGAAGGGCGATTTACCATGAGGGCCCTAACGATTTTGGGAAGGGAAATGTTATCATCAAGATACAAACCTGTAGAGGGCAAACAAAACACAATCCTGTATATTCATAACTGCATTATTTCAAGAATAACTGTCGAATGGTGTCTTGATTACTACCAGATTAGAGGTGATTACAGACAGAATTCAGGAATCGGCCGGCCAAGAGTAACAAGTGCGCATTCACAGAAGAATGTTTCGATGCATCCATTCTGATTCACTGGCTTCTTGTGTCTGTTTGAAATGCGAGGGCCGGAAATCTTAATCAGACTATGCCACAGAGAGTGTTGAATGAACACAGTTATAATCATAATCTTGTATCGCCATAAGACTCAGTACACGCAAGGTCGGCCATTGGAAGTGACCCACCTATTTTGTTATGCAAATTTAAGTATCGTTGGTTATCCGAGTTAATCACTGACACTACTCGTGTGATTCACCTCAGGCATAGGTGACCCACATGTGCAATGTAAACGCCATGGCCACCGGGAGATGGTTTGCATAAGGGGCTACAGATCACTTATATGTGATTAGGGGGCACGACAATCTGGTTTACAACTGATCGAACAATGGCACCCGAAGCTCCTCGGTGAAGACCTTGCTATCCATCAGTAATACTTACTAATAAACCATTCAATAAAAAACTTCTCTCGGCACGTTTAACAGTGCATAATTTTGGTCCTAGGGACGAATACAATAATGATTTCCATTGAACAGGCAACTTAGTTAGCTTGTGATTTAATAGCCTTGGAGAAATCACCAGGTAAATCTTTAAAAATGCGTTTTATTTGTGCATCCGAAAATACCATCCGTGCTCAGATAGCTTCACTTTGATGACCGAGGTCGCGTGCCCTAATAGGAACCAGTTGCCCGTGGAATTTTAATAAACATGCATATGGACGTATGCACTCATGTGTGTATATGTGTGGACTCGTGGGAGCATGTACGTATGGGAGTATATGTACATGCACACCATTTCAACAACGCGTGAATATGACTAGGGAAGCGCCAGTATGAACAATGTACCATTCTTTGTAGATTCGACGATAACACCTTCCGGATTGTGATTTAAAAGTACCACAGAAATGACCATATAATCTAAAGCAGTATCACAAAATATTCCAGTACATCAGTCACATTTAAGTCATGCTGGATCACGGAGTCAATGTGGGCACAGTCGGGTACCTGTATGAAGCAAGGGAACTGAGTCCCGTTAATTACCCCTCAACAAGTTTGGGACCCGTAATCCTCACTAACAGCCATGGCAATATCAAGAACAGTCACAGAAAATTAACTCCGGAGTAGTACTCCCTTGTTTTTTCATTCATTTGTCTCCATCAATCACCATATTTTTCCTGCCTAGATACTGCAATAATATAGCTTGAGAACGCGGCTTCACTAGATGACCCTTCCAAGTAACACATCACTTGGCTGCCCAAATGCCAACTGTCCTGGACGTTTCTCTGAGTAACGCACATACCGTTATTTATTAGTCGTCTTTCGTTGAACATTGAAAAGCTCGCAGTGTTTGCTTTTCAGGAGGTATTTCTCCTAGTGGTCCGGTTTATTCGACGACTGTCCTTGACCATCTGGTTTCTGAGGTGCCTCAGTCAGCTGGCAGTACCGCCATCGACAAGAGACCCCATGTTATTCTTCGGCTTCTACATTTAGCCATCCGTGACGGTGAGGATTTGAGAAACTTGTCAGATGGCATTACCAACATTTAAAACTCACATTGTTATACTGTCCAAGGAAACTAACTCGATCAAGGCCCGGGCTGCTAGTCAATGGTCTAGGATGTTCGGATGTTACAAAGCCAACCCTACTTTGGATCAACTTGTGGTGATTGATAGTGGTCATGTAGTCAATGCTGAAGCATTTGCAAATGGGCACTGCGGGTTTGTATCCTGGCGTCACGCCTGCTTTTCACATTATGTCACTGTTCAATGACCGCTGTCCTCGACCAGAATAGTTGTACAATTTTTATATTGTAAATGTAATAGTTGTTATCTGACCTACTGAGATCAAATTTTGGAGTCACCACCCCCGGTTCCTCCACGCGGCAAGCTTCTCCCATCAACGTCATGCTCAGAGCAGTCTGCAAAATATTATCACATATTTCTGTTCTTTGATACATTCTACAAATATCGTCCTGTTTCGACAGCGGGGCTTCATGTATTGCTAATCGAACTGAGAAAAAACACTTGTCCGCGGTTAAAGGATTGTGAATACTTCACGCTTATAATTCTAGGTAACCTTATAAGTTATGTAGTTCGAGAAGAATTTTCGAAGCATAACTTTCTTCCTGCTTAAACTGAACAACTGACAGAATTCGATAGATGTTATTTTATGTTGCACTTTGGTCTAGTGGATGTGCTTATGATGAACGAGGGTCGATAAATACCATTGAAAAGCAAGCAAGGTAATGCGGCACAATTCATCTAAACGGGTAAATTCTGGTTTACTCCTTTGCGAAACATCTTATAATCTTAAACGCATGCAAACGACTTTACACCGTTATATATATATATGCGAAAAATTCTGAACTAAAGTCACGCACACTGGTGAGTCTATGGTTCTTTTATTACGTTATCATTTGCCATTTATTTCCTTCACTAAGAAAACAATAAGGCACAACAGCCAGATGAAAGTTACGAAGCGGGGAATGTGACCGGCGATGGGAAGTTCAAATCCGTAATATACAGGGCGGGACTTCGTGATGCTGACTACCAATCAACTGACTGGTATTGCGCAAACTGGGATATTGGGAGATTCACGTGGAAGCATCATTATTCAGACTTTTGTTCACAGCCATCCACAAAATCGTGATGAGGCCAACGCAATGTACTACTTTCACACATCACCATTCATTTATCAGTCTATCGATTTTCACGTTCCAAACGATATCCGTGAAACAGCACTTCTTCATTAGGAGGTAGTATAATTTAACTACAAATAAATACATCTTTCAATGGGCAACTTATCAAAGTAAGGGAGAAGGCGTCCTAATAAAGAACTTTTGCACCAAGAAATGCAGCTCATAAATACCCAAATTCTTTGTTCTGATAGAATCTGGCGACAGTTCACGCTTATTTACTTTGGACTAGAGGTAAAAACAATATTTCAAACAAGTTGAATTTTAACAAATTTTGGACGTATCAATTGATAAATGGCAAGCTGTGTGCGAGCTAGCACATAGTGGGGGTTGTCAGAAGGAAAAATATTCATTTGACTGCCAGCACCAGAGTAAACCTGAATTAATCGATTTCTAAAAAAAACACTTAGTGCTTTTGTCTTACCACCGCAAACTACATGTGTGCAGCATCAAACTTTAGAATGGGTAGATCAGCTAAAATGTTGCTTTCACTGAACTTCTACTTGTGAAATTATTGACACATGCACACAACTCATTTGTCTTAGTAGGCAACCAACATCACCGTCTGGCACTTATCGCTCAACAAATTCTTCTCTTCAGGTGATTCACGTCGAGCTCTGTCACACGGAATAATATCGTCAATGAGATATTTGTGAAGTGCTGGTAAGACATTTACCACAGAGCTGAAAAATATGATTCACTGCGATCATCCGTCTAGTTAAGAACAAGTCACATCAAGTCAGTATGCTGCACACTCGAGGTGGAATATTCTATGGCCGCGAGACCACCACGGCGTGTTGAGAAAAAGAGGCTCATCACTATTATTATTATTATTATTGTCATCTCAAAGCCATCGCCATCCCGAAACAATATTCCCTTCCACACTGGTAAGGAAACTGTCAAGGTAAGACTGTTAGGAATTTGTGTTATTAGTCGGACAAACAAACGCCCGCAGGTGGAAAAAGGTAAGTGATATGGACATAAACTCATCTGGATCGACTAAAATTAACTCTGAGTGGATCTGTCGCGTATCTACGGAAGACCTTCATACATTTCCCTCAGTAGTGATTTATTATGCATTGGATCAAATGGTTCTCTGATGAGCTGGTAGCTCGTGCTCAGTGCTCCATTCAACGCAAAAATATTTAATAAACATTCCTTGGAAGTGCTACAGAGGACAGTAGAACCAGTAATAGACGAGTAATGAGGTACAGTTTATTTGCCCGACATCTGGGTCGTAAAACACAAGAATTCGAGAGCAAAGATCAGAAGAAATAAAGAAAATAGAAGATATGGTTGCTTCCAAATCGATTCACGGTAAATAGAGCAGGCCCCAACCAACTGAGCGAAGACCTAGATTTTAGCGCTGCCCCAACGGATAGAAACAAACTGGAATTTACAAAATGCCCAAGGGGGAAAGAAATAGGAATGAAAAAGTAAAAGCTGCCTCCACCTAGACTTATACGGTAATCAAAATGCACAAGATTCGTCGCCATTTATTCTTCAGCAAAACAAGTAACAGTACGCACGACTCAGTTGCTTATATTGATATTCGCAGATTACAGCTTAGCTGCTTCGGTTTGGTTCACATATCGGCTCATTTACGGGTGTTTGTGCATTCACAAATGAATGTGCGGAAGTAGCTCAATAAGGCTGCGCCTCTCTGGCAGCTTAAACACGGTAGTTCACTACGCATCTGTTTTCTCGTTCTGTTATAATGAACCGTCGTTGAAGATCAAGAATGATTTAGATTCATTGTCCCAGTATGACTAACTGCACTAAGTAACACGATCGACTTCGGCAGAAGTGTATTTCAAGGTAAATGATGCCATCTGGGAGGTAAATTGCAACTATAAGTTTGGTTCTTAATAAACCATAAGTACCCCATCCATTTCAAGTTATTTTACAACAGGGAAGTTGGAATTACCAGACTGTTGGATTGCTGAGGTAAAAATAAGTGATGGTAATCGATATGATTCAAACTGGATAACGCATTGTGTTTATTTGCATCTGGTTGGGCACAGATTTTGGGCTCATTGCGTGGATCATAAAAGCTATATAACAATCTTTAATTGTTTATTAATGCTTTTAAAGACCTGAGACCTGGGATACCTCCTGGATCACTACAGGGAGCTTCGCTCTTGTGACAACGACAGCCATTTGACTTTGGCTGCAGCTTCATTACCCATTTGGCTGGTCATGCGTTTGTGTTCCATTCAAACACTTTCATATCTGGCGCCGATGTTTTGTCTCATATACAGCAATATGTATCCAAAGCTGGGACCAACTTGCATTTCACCATTGTTTGAATCTCTTTTGTCCCAGTCGGGACCCTAGACTTTTACGCAGCAGTGAACGAAAATAAGTTCAGATGGGCCAACTCTCTTTAAGCGTTGCATAAGGGTTATATTATTATTAGAAATGATTAGTTCTCCTACATGATAAGAAGTCTTATAGATCAAAACTCACACACCCATGCCATTTGAGAGTTTTAGGCGCCTAGACTCTAACGACGGACCATTAACTCAACCTTATCTGAATTGTCAATTTTAGGGCACCCGCTTTTAGTTTACTTGTTATCATGGATGCGATACTAAAGTCTGGGTACTACTGGTTTCTGAACCTGAGTTGCACATCTTCCAGTGACTTCGCTCATCCAGTACAACACAACTGCTCTATGTGATACGAGAAAATGGTAGTCGAAAAGCTATTGGTTATGTGAACAAAATTTACCCTTTGGAATTGTTGGACCGATTTTTCAGTTCTTATTCTTGATTTAAGTTGATATCGTCTTCTATGCAAGGCATCAAATGTTTCTCTTAACGATATGTTTCCTAATCTGGTTTACGGAGGACCCTGAATCGACGTCATCTGTTTCACGATCTACACTCTTATTTGTGGTCCTCTTTTCGTTACGGTTTAGTTCTGTTCAGTGACCAGTCACCGAACATTTTGCAAAAACAAGTAATGAAATGTTTTCTGTTGTGATCTGATGCCACAGAAATAAAGTTGTTTCTAAGACTAAAGAAATACTCAAAGGACATATGACGATTCAGCAAGGTAGTAAGTTTATCCCGTTAGACGCTAAAGCAAGTTGTCAGGTATTTTTATAGATATTTTTAATGCCACCTTTTACATTATATGCTTGTTTTTACTCAACTTTATACTTCATCGATTTTATCGGGGTTGGGATGTTGTGTTGGAAGCTGAACACCATCTGCAACCTTATTCTGTATTATCTGACCAAAGTTATTAACTGTGTTAGAAATTTTAATACATGTCACGATTAATGGGGTCAAATTTCTATAATCAGTTCAAATTGGCAGTTGACTATTGTAAGCAGCCCAGATAGTATGATCCCAAATCATAGATTTGGTGGAATTTTGAAATCCTCAAGCCGAGATACTTTGAAATAACCCGTCGAAGGGGATCTAAAGGCGAAAACCATTCGTTGCCAAACCAGTGGACTCAACTAGGTTGGCGTAGCTCATACCTAGTGTTTATAGCATGCAGTCAAACAGTCTAGGATTCAAGTCTCATTTGAATAAGTGTTCTCGAAGCTGAACGACAATCAATTCTCACTATCTCAAGGAAAATGCTGAATTTTGACACTGTACTAATGTAGGACCTCACAGATTATTTGTTCAGTGATACCATTCTTTCATATGCTAAATCTCTAACATCACAATGGATCTGAAAAGGTAGTGATTCCAGAAAATGTCAAATCTAATAGGCACTCAGACATTTTGTTTTTCTACACTACCTACGCATGGCGAAATTTTCAGTGGAATTTTTGGTTGTTACTCCCATCGCAAGAAATTGATAAAATGGATTAAATGCAGTCTGCAGTGCACTGAATAACCAAGCAGTACAACAACCCACAGTACATGCAACTACGAGTGTACCTGGACATTCCTCACTTCCCGGATATTCACGACAGCGACCTTCCACTGTACACAACCGTTTCTGCAGTCGGCCCTGCTAGTGATAGTTTCACTGGAATAGGTCCTATTATCGTTTTCCCGCTTCCTGCCTCAGATAGCATCCGAATCTTACCGAACCTGCTTCCACCGGCTGATGCACTTTTTTTCCTGTATACTTCTTTAAACTGGGCTCAATAGGAAATTCCCGTAAGTTGTACTACCACATCCAAGCTACCGGTAGGAAAACATTTGATATGAGCGAAACCATTTGTGAGGCTGACGATTCGCCTATCCACAACCTGCAGCACCGTCTTGTACGCCGGGCGGAGCACTTTCAAGCACACGTTAACTGGCCCTTAGCGCCAGCGCCTCCCACAGCTATTCCGGCAAGCGTCCGGTGGCCTATTACCGCAGATCCATCAATTAAGTCGGGGATCCTCAACAATATTCGGACCTCAGGAAGTCATAAAGCGCTGGGTTCCGATGGGCTTTCTTTAGCTCTATTTAAAAATCCAGTACTCTGAGAAAGTCCTCTCCTCTTGAGGGAGTCGATTGTTATCCCCATTTTCAGAAATGGCTTGCGCAGTGACTGCGGTAACCATAGGGGAATTGGCTAAATCCCAATGGTGTCGAAGCTGCTTTTGTCCGTCATTCATCACAGATTGCACGACACGCGTGAAGAGCAAACTCATCAGGAACAGGCGGCGTGCATCGATCAAATCTTCACCCTACGGCAGTTGTTAAAGCAGCGTTTGACCTTCGAAAGTCCAGTAATCAGCGTGTTCTTGGATATTCGAGCAGCCTTTGACTCTGTTGATTCGTCTGCAATATGGCAGTGTTTGTTGGAGGATAGTGTACTTGAGAAGTATTTGTCTGCGATCAAAGGGTTGCACTGCCATACGTCAGGTCGGGTTAGGTCTCATGACCAGCTTTCGCCACCCTCCGTCGTCTCCAGTGGAGTACGGCAAGGCTGCCTAATATCCTCATTTCTTATCAGCTTTGTCAAAGAGAACGTTCTACAAAATGCTGTATCTAGGCTTGTAGATGGTCAAACAGAGAACAGAATTTTGACCTACAATATGCCTGTGATATCGCCTTGCTGATTAACAATCCACAGGCAATTCAGCGCGCGTTAGACAGCGTGGTGGTTAAGATATTCAGGTACGGTATGTATTTTGCACGTCCGAAATACAAGGCACTTCTTCAAGACTGGTGGGAGCCTGTGCCAACACACCCTTTGTGGTTATCTGTTAGAGGTAGTCAATAGCTTCAAGTACATCGAGGGCCTGATTACACAAGGCGATGTCGAGAAAGTCTCATCACGAATCGTGGAAGCTAGAGCAGCTTTGGTGGTGCTGCCATGACATCTTGCTTTCCCTAAAGAGAAGTTTGTACAATGTCACAGTTCGCAGTGTTCTTTAGGATTGCGAGACTTGGCTTTTTCGTGTAGGGGATGGCCGGTGACTTTCTGCTTTCTACCACCGACATCCCTAAGACATTATTTGTGTCTGGTGGGAACATCAGGTGAGCAATGACTAGGTGTGCTGTCGTGTGTTGGGTGCATACAGTCGTCCTCGGACTGAGATAATCGTCCTAGATCTTCGGTGGCTTGGACACGTATTGCCTAGATCTGCACATTGCCTACCTTTTCGTGCACCTTTTACACGTGCTGGACAGGGCTGGAGGAAGCGATGTGGCGATCAGACTATGACTTGGCATGGAGATATGCAGTTGGCTTCTGTTTTAGTCTCTGTTGGTGCTTTCCGCCTTCGTGGTTGGGGTCCAAGAGATAAGGATTGTTTTCGGTTAGAGATGCACAGATATAAGGCTCAGAACCGGCATGAGTGGCGTGAATGCTGTATGACTTGTATTTAGAACTCATCCTCCATACAATTATCGGGAAACAAACACAAGTCACAAAACATTTACGGTGAAAGTACACACAAAAACAGTTGTTTTGATATGGCTTATTAGTTTTTCCCATCTGCTGACCCCTTATGTGTAGTTCCATTTACATGTTGCGTTCGCACCATGCTTGTTTTTAAGCCTGTGTATAATGTGCATATATTTACTATATGCAACAGGTATTCTAACCAGTTTTTCGTTACTTCTTTCCGAACAGACCGCATTACCGGTTGTGAGGAAGTGGGAGCTCTGACAATCAGACCGACGAAGACGATGAAACTTAAGTTGGCCTGGGTAACAATCAGTTAAAAGAGGCTTTCACATTTGACCGGAAAAATCATTTCCCTGTTGTGATAGTCTATGGCTTGCTAGACTTAATCCGATGAGACTGTGCTCCTCATTTAGTAGTATCGTATTTTATTCTTCATCCGGTGGTCAATTAACTTTAACTGTGCTTCTACCATATCGAGATTCAAAAAGCAAACAAATTAGGAACATTTTATAATCTACCATTTTCTGGGGATAAACGATGAAAATGTGGCCAAATCTTTATTGAATTACCTAGGTATGGTTTTATCACGTGATTTGGACCTGGTTTACTACATAAAGCTGGTGTACACAAGTTAGAAAGCTCACCTCTCGTGCCTTGTGCATGAGGAGTTTTCGAGTTTTCGTTTTCGTCAAAAGCTGTGTATTATCTTGCCTCCTGCCCAGCTAATTTTATGGATCTCTGGCTTCCTTTCCTGGTATTGTAGCGAAGGAATTTAAAAATATTTCGAAACCCCGTAAGCATTTTATCAGATGCAGCGATATTACATGGTATGTTGTATCGGAGCACTGGAGCGGCTGCTATCTTGGGAAGATAGTATTTGATATAATGAATCCCCTGCACGAAAACTTGATCAAATTTATCCATGCCTTTAGTACGTGGATAGGATATAAAAATTTGATCTGTATCACTGAAGCCTAAAAACGTCATTGTATTCCGCATCTTGCTTCAGTCATCAATAATCTCGAAGAAATTATCTCATCGCTGCCTTGCGTAGTTATGTGACTTCTGCTGTTTCGTTATAGTATGATTATGTGATCGCTATTTTCACCTCTCGGACTGCGTGAATCACTTACCTGACTTGATTTGACGTCGCAACATGGACCGTTAATGAAAATACCTTTCTGCAGTAATGTACCGGGATAAGATCAGGAGTAGAGCTACTTTATTTTGGGTTATTGGGATAAGTCACAGCTCTTCAGTAATGACTAGCAAACAAACGCGTTTCTTACCGGTTTAGTTCAACATCGCGTCGGTATACTTTTGTTGAATTTAAGCCTTTTCAGTCGCATTCTTCGAAAATGTGCCGGTTTAGGAAAATTTACTGCATTTTTATGCCACCAAAGAATTAGTTTTGTAATCTTAGCAATTTGCCACGTATAATATGTGCCAACATTTACACACTCTTGGTGCTAGTGACAACATAAAATGAAATTATTTAGTCGGATAGGAGTAAGTCTTATCAACAGGGTAAACAAGAGTCGAACAAGTGTGAGGAGTACACAAGAATGGGCAATTCAGGATGAAATGGATAAATTTTCAGGTTCCTTTTGTTCGCACCGAACATCCGAGTTGTGATTGGTTGACCCGGTGCGTCCTTCACTCACCGTGGAAGTTGGATTGCTTTCACAAGTCCAAAGTGCACAGAAAGATCCACCCATGAGAGGCAAGCTATTATCGCTGCGGATGTTAACTTTCGTATTCCGTCTGCCTACTTTTGATTAGGTTGTTCGAAAGTGAGAAATCGAGGATAAATCCGCTTTTCACTTCACGCTTCGTTCGGTTCCAGCTGTGCAGCAATGAAATTTGCTCCAGCGGTTGACGTTTTTTAAATTTTGTTAGTCTAATTTCAATTCCTTGTCACATTTTAAGGGTCGGTAAAATAGATAGTATTTTTATCGTTCCCCACTGCATTTCTTTCATTCAGTTTTGGCATCATCAACAGAATAATATAAATTTAGTACCTGAATAAATATTTCACATTCATTTATTATTTGCCGGTCATTTGCTTAAACGTTAGAACCACGATCAAAGCGACCGTGCAGGAAGTCAGTGAAATGACTCTGTTCACACCAACAAGGGATTTGCCAGATGTGCAGCAATTTTACTAATTGCCTGTTGTAAAGCTAAGCTGCATGCACAAAACAAAACCAATCTCACCTTGCGCTGATAGTCCCAACATCTGACCATTAAATCTGTCTTATAAACTATACACCGTAGCCACTCTTCACAACCTTTTACATAGATAATTTTCTGAAATAATATACGATTATTCTGCCCGTAAAAGCAAAGTAAGCAAGTTCCCGAGAAAAACAGTGGTTTTACGAAAGGAATCGTGGTTATCCAGCTAACGGTCGTTTTGCTTGCCTGTAATGAAAGATCCCTTGCTTGGCCGCAGCACACAGATTACCTCATATCACTTCCATGGACTGTGAAAAAACGGATTTAGGCCTCTGTAAGTCCCAGACCTTGCACAGTAAGATGAGCTATGGAACAGGTACAAATCGCCTGCTGTCACCAACAGCAAGACGAAACGATTATTTTCGTAAATTCAGTTAAGACTAAGGGTGAAGTGGAATAATTCAAGGTCAGAAGTAAAACAACCTAACGGAACTTGTAGTACTAATTGTCGTTACTTCATAGAGAATGAAGATGGATTCAGAATAAATGAGTACATTTCGGGATGGATGAGCACCCTTGCAGAACCTGTCCGAATTGTAGTGAATAAAAATAGTCCACTCACTGAACCTAAGCTCAGTGAGTTTGTCTATGTCTGTACAAAAAAACAACAGTAAAGTTCGCCGGTGACCACTCATCACAAGACTTATGACTGTAAACGTCGGTCGAGCACTCGAAGAAAGCGGTGGTAACCTGAGCACACAGAAGGGTTGTGATGGTTCTAAAAACGGTTACTGATTGCACTCATGTTTAGAAAGGTTATCGTTTTCAGATAGCGACTCTAAATTTGTTTAATGTTTGATAACTCAAGCCTTGAAGAACATCCTGTACCTTCATGGGAATGTATGCTTAGTTACCTCGATTAGTAGGCTTGACTTCACATAACGTTATCCATCGGGCGATGTCAGCACTCAAATTACAATTAGGAACAAAGAAGGTCGCGAACAACCCTTTTTAACCCTTATGAGATTCATCAAAAGTGTATTTTTCTTTATGCCCGAAGTGAGATGCAAACACGGGGCAAACAACTGTAAGCGAAACATTGCATTTACTGGACTACTCCGACGAACTCCCAACGGCTTACTGAAATTTTGCACATGGTAAAGCCTTTATCTGCAATTAGTTTACTACGTACACTGGCCCACAGCGCTTTCCAGTAACGCTGACCAACTATTCAAACTCCATTGCTCGTGTTCAAAGCTTTCGTTGTACGTAAGCTGTCTACGAATAAATTATTTATCGTTCGCGTCCACTACAATGCACTGAAAGTCTGTGATCATAAAAAACGAGAAGCTAATAGTTGCGGTACCACGTGGTAAAGCTGAATTACCCGTGCAGTCCATAGTCGTCTTAGCACGGGTGATAACTCTGTAGAATGTTTACACAGTTTCTTAATAACGAGTTGACCATTGCTACCTCATTTTAGCTCATTCATCTTGAAATAAATTGCTTTGCTTTTAAAGAATTGATCCAAATGTAAAGCGTTTCCGACTTCGGCGGGATTTGAACCCACGCACGGGCTCAGCCTAGGGATTTGCATCGTTCGTGCTTATTGGATACTCGCTAGCTGATCCATAGACGAAATGTCTGAACACCCTTCAGCTTAGCCTCGAAGCTCAGATGGCACAACACAAGGCCAAATTGCATGGGTAGTGTCCCTGCGTGGATAGGTTACAATCCTGATAAAACCGAAGTTTTTTCAGGTGAGTTGGTTTTGCATTTTTCAAATCTGCCAGAACCGAAACTTGTGCTTTTGATGTCGAGTTATTATATGAAAAGCAATTTGCTAGCTCTACGACATCCTTGGGTATGATCAGCGAGCACCTGCATGTTTCGTCTTCCTTTCACTATTCTCATTTCTTACGTAACCCGTCTGATCCATCCAAAAGTAGCAGGCATTACTATATATATATATATATATATATATATATATATATATATATATATATATATATATATATATATATATATATATATACTGCCGTTCTATTAACAATAGAAGTGAAATATAAAAGATGTAAAAATAACTACTAATTAGCCCTCGAAAGGCTATCACAAGTGCATCAAAAGAACTTATTTTGTTGCTGCTTCTATGGCTTAGCATATGCATGCAAAGGAATAACTTTAATTTAATTTAATTTTCTTCTTAATAAAAAGCATTTGCGTAGCGGCTAAGTGTTATGCAGTTTGCCGTCATGTTAGACAGTTTAGGGCTTCATATTAGCAACCGACGGTCACATATGCGACAAACTGCATGCCATTGTCTTGTAGAAGAATCGTGTTCCATCATTTCTTCCTTTCATGAGTACCGCGTTCCGACTAAATGCAATCATCGATCTGCACCAGCGGATTATTTCCTCTCATGGTCATTGTTTCAGAGACCCGTTTATGAGTTATTCCCGATAGCAAACCACTGTAAAGCTTATTCTACCTCCTCTCTATACCAAATTCTTCGTCCTGCTTTCATATCACCTCCCTTGAAAATCGAATATCTTCAATAGGATTATCACAAATGATCGAAAATAAACGGCAATTTCGAAAACGAAGCTACTGTCTGTCTGCTTCAGTTGGTAAAGAATGGAAAATGAAAGTGGCTATCACAATTAACGAAACATCCCGATGTGGCCCTACATACTGGTGTAAATTTTCCAGTCTCTTTGTTTTCAAAATATCAGTTAGCATTGGGTCACTGGTTTGATCTGTCCAAATTAACCGACCTGAGTGATGTAAAACCAAAAATGCCGGTAATTAGCAATACTATACTTACTACTTGACCTCGTACTCAAGACTCATTCCGGTGTATGAGAGGGTTTTCCTACTGGAAAAACTCCCCATCAAACATTAGATGGTACACAAAATAAAATCTCCCGGTTACGAGAAACGTTTCTTAGACAGAGATACAATTTGAGTACAAAATTAGGTAAAAGAAGGTTACTTATCAACCGAGTGAATTACCTGTAGTTTATGAAGACAGATAATGCTAAGATATTGTCCAGCTTTAATAGTCTACAGCTAATTCCCAAGATAATTATGACCAAAAATCTATCTTCAAAAGCACTTCCCGTAGCATTCAAAGTATTGATCTGTTATTTATTCTATCAACAGTATCATATGATCCTCTTCAAAAGTTGCAAGCATTAATCCAGGGACTTTCCTTAGCAATTTTGTGATGTCAGTACATCCCGGCAGGTTGTTCGTTTTCATCTTCCTTTGGTCACCAAGGTCAAACAGCATCGATAAACCATAATGTCTTTTCGAAAGGTTTCAGCAAGAAACGCAATATGGATGGTGTTATTTGTTTATATTGCTATGTACTCTCTTTAATCTTAGGAGAAGGACAAATGTGCAGGGCATTGCAAAAGACACCTAGTTTACTTCAGACTCCACGGTCATTAGGTGTTGGCAAACTACGACTAGGGCTACTAGAGATACTTATCACTGAGGCTGCTGTTTGCGTTGCTGCCGTTGTTGTCTTTCCTTATCTCTGATCACCCAGGGAGATCGACAATGCTGACATGGTTAGCTAATATTATTTGATTTCTTTGACAAAATATTTCATTTTTATCCGCTGATCTGAAGTAGGTGAACAGTGATGTGTAATTTTATTATTTCGCGAAATCTCCATTGTTTTTGTATGAAATATCCATTCAACATTTTGACTTGAACTGAGCGCAGGATCTCCGCAACTGACAAGTGTTTGAGTTGGGTGACAACCGTATTTTTCATGAATGAGAACCACGTGTGAGTAAACAATCACACAAGGTGACGCTCACTGAAAGAAACGCGGTGACTTCTTCACTTTTTTCTCTGTCATGTCATTCTTTCATCATCTACGGAATATCTCCGAACAGTATTGAAAACAATAAATTTGTTTTGCTCACTAATAGGTCTGAAAATGCAAACTTTACTCACTCTCTTCTTATGTTTCTAGACAGATGGATAAAACATAGCTACTGGTATGTGTTGTTTGTAAGCTTCAGTCGGCTATTTATATGTACATATTGGCACATGTTTACGAACAAATCCCTTTATTCCATATATTCGGCAAAAATCAAAAGAAAAAGAACGTGAAAATAGAATAGAATGACGATTAAAAACATATTTGCAAGTTGCAGTGTTCATATTTTCCCGTCTAAAATATTGCACGTTTTTCTGTTTAAGGTTTAATTCATCCTTTTTCCTAATTCCAGCAGTCTTCTGGCAAAACTTATGATTTTCTGTGGCAGAATTTTTTTAGGGTTGTGCAAAGGGAAATGTGGATTTGTCTTAGTGAGAATACCTAGACGCATACCTTCTGTATGACATGCTTAAAGCATGAGTTTAACGGAACGAGCATGACCCATAGTCACTTGGACAAACTAGGTGGGGGAGAGAGAAACCGCGATCATGATCCTGAAAGTTGGAATGACAAAGAACCACATAAGATTCCATTAATTCATGTGTCGCAAAGAGCAGGTCAACAGCGAACGGTTGTCTAGCTCTAAGATGCCGGGACCTGAGTTTCGGATTTATGAGCTTTTCAAATAGACGGATGCCTAAACCAATTAATCACTATCTAGTCCCCAAGGCAGTAGTGCGTGATTCGGCTGTTGATCACCTCTAACTGCCGGTGTGTTCTTCAATCACTCGCAAGCTTTCCAATATACCCAGTTAGAGAACGCAAAAATTTCTGGACTTCTGGCTAAATCATTGACTGAGTAGTTTAATTCTTATACATCTACGAGAAAGCCTGTGTTTGAAATGAGACAAAAAACTGCGAGTCTGTCAGTGGAACAATACATCCATCATGCCACAAGACCAAAAGTAGACGGTCGTGGCATTTTGTGGACGGAAAGCTTGTCAGCATAACCAGTCACATCGTAGCTACTGTTGTTGCTTGCATGTGTTCGTTTACTTGGTAAGCTTAAGTTTAGCAAGCCGGCTAAACTGCAGTTTGCTTTTGAAACACAAAGCTGGTAGCAAAATCCTTATCCCCTATCTGCTTCTGAACCTTTATTCACTTAGCGCATTTTTGATGAAAGACGATTGGTTTGCTTTGCTTGCATTTTTTGTTCGTGAATTCAGCAAGCATTTAATGAAAATGACTAACGAATTGAACTTATCGCACCGTGTTACTTACAACATACTAATGAAACAAAACTTCAACATCAAAATAAAAACAGCTAAAATAGGTCAACTGATTATATTGTAGATGTAATGTATGATTCGAAACTCCATAATGTCCAAAAATCATGAAAGTTTACTGCCAATGACCTGTATAGATTCTCCCACGCAAAGTTCATGAACCCCAGCATTTTAAAATTTCGGAGTTTTCTCAAAATCTTTGACTTTTTAATTTGATAGGCCAACAATAACAAATGCTCAAAATATTTTAGAAACCAAAGACTTGCTTCTAACGAACTTCTATATTACATTCGTGAATCGTTTGATTTACAAGGTCGATTGCAACGTGTTCCAAGTTGTCCAATGTAAGACCATTTTTCATTTCGGTTAGAACATTCCCAGACAGACTTGTCAGTGACTGTTACCAGGAAGATTCTTCAGAAAAAAGATTTGAAATTAATGTAGACAGAAATCCGAATGCTTTGGCAAATTGTGTAACCTCTGACAGGCCTTTCCCTAAAGAGGAATAACACATTTTGACCCTCCCTTGTCTCGAATTAGTTCTCTGTTTCTGCGGAGGATATACCATGTAATCGGTTAGAGCAAACGATGATAAATGTTTCAGAATTGTCGACGCTCGGTCCTATCTGATCGTTTATCCAGAATTCAGATTAACTGATTGCACTGCATGACTGTGTACAAGTTGGCTAGAAGCAAAGTTACCAATTCATCCAGCGCTCTTATGGAACAGTAAACAACAAGTGCAACACCATGAAAAGGGAACGATCTTGACCAACTACACAAAAATTATTCTACTACTGCCGTTTGATATCAAACAGAGCAATAAATAAGTCTACCAAATTTGCACATTTTGCGCTACATTCCTTTGGGTCGATTTGACCAAATATGCTTTGGAAAATTTTCTAGCCTGAACGTTCACTGGTCGATCATCTTTGGCTGTCGAACGCCTGAATTATGGATATTCCTATTATTGTTGTTGTTTTTGCTCCAAAACCTATTTCAACTTATAAACGTGACATGCTAGGCTTTGCGTGTTAAGCTACTCGGCACGGTTTTGGCAGGGTTGTTATATCATCATGGAATGCACTGATTCTTTGTATACATATTGACAGATGTTCGAGTTTTCCACAAAAATGTGAAACATGTTACATAATTCTGAATCTGAATGCTCAGGAATGACGAGTCCATGGCAATAACGTTTTTCATCCGTGGTAGCCAATAACAGCCAGTCAAAATCACAACATTTACATCGGTCCCCTGTTTATTTGGCTGAACACATCTCCCATTTTTTGGAGTGATGCATAGCTGTTAATTAAAATTAATGTCGCCTATAAATAGACAAAAGTAGGTTTATTTTATCAACATTTCATAATTTACATCTCAAGAGCTTTTTTCTTTTCAAATTTCTTGGGTACAAAACAATAAGATAGTGATTTTAGTCTGATTTTTTATTGCCTTCTAGGGGGGTAACTGTTCACTGGGGACCACTGTTCTTTGAACAACATATTTATTGATCAAACATTGAAACTACTCAAATGTTCTTACTCGGGCAAAGTTGCAGTGATTGAAGCCAACAAAATATCCTGGCGTCTACTTCCAAGCCATGGAAGTTTTCAATGAAATTCAAAGTCTACAGGCAAATGAAACAACCAGTAGTTTCCGGTTTCCGACGCACTGATCTCATATAAAGCCGACAAACAGCTCCCCAAAAAGCACGTTTATTTACATGCAGTTAGATTTGGTGGGTTTTGGTTGTCATGGGCGTAGGTCTCTGACTGTAACAATTGAGAGATTTATTGGGAAATGCTCTTGTTCAGTTAATCCCTGAAGATCAGCCCTAACTGTATACACGGTACAATATTTGTCTTGTTATGCTTTACAGCGGGGTTGAGCACCAGCCCGTCCATTGTAGATAAGCAGCTACAATGATTGATTATATAAAAAAGCACTAAATAATAAAAGTTTATAGGAAAAATAAAATCCTTTAGTAATAAATTGGTTTGATTAGGCAACTATCAACAATTTTGATTTCAGTAGGTTTTGCTCAAGACACAAGAGAAACAATTTGGTTCACTGCACGTTTTTTGTGACTAGCCAATCCGTTTCATTGAAAGATTTAAAATCAACGTTTGTAACATTCTTCCAGTATAAAATCTTAGTTAAATACTCTGAAACCGCTGAAAAATATAAACGAAATCCAAAAGTAGGTGCTACAAGTCAGAACTCAAGGCTTATCTAATGCCTACCGGGAAGCTGCTTAGGCACTGGGCCACTCTGGAATCAGCTTTCTAAAATAGGCTAAAACGTTAACATCTGGTGTTCAGCAAAACAAGAAACAACAATCGTGTCCAGCGTAGTTTGATATTGGCTCATTTACCCCTAGGAAGAATGTAGACGGTTTAAATTCAGCACCGGCTTTTAGAATGCCAAATGCATAAGGAGACAAAATATAGTATATCAAACCCGACAATTAGAGCTCTACAAAATTCAAAAGAATAAAAATCAGCAAATGTTACAGTCTGAAACCCTAAAAGGACGCCACTACAAATGGAGCTTCTCCAGCAGCTTTGCGCGACAAATTTCAACTTCTGATCTTCATGTGATGTCGCTTTTGTTGCACAAAAAAATAATGATGGCGGCAACTTTTTCTGCAAACAGCTAGAGAAGCTGACGAATCACGGTTTTTTATTGCGGGGGAAACAATGAGTAATTGAGATAAC
>LUCM01005954.1:0-11179 GCA_008360955.1 Fasciolopsis buskii
AAGACAGATAATTCCGAACTTAGTTCGTTACGTGAGAATACCGATAAACACACTAAACGGTAGGCCGGACATTAGATTGTCCATTGCATGGCAGCCTCCCCAACGGAAACTTAGGTACGACGACTACTGACTTGACTAATCCCTTACAGATCACGCTCTTTTCAGTCAGAGAGATAGCATGGGCCATAATACATATTGTCGAAGAGGAGATGACTCGATGCAGGCTGGCGCACCTCACTTATGGCCCTGCACCTCAGTGATCGCTCGCGCCGCAAACTGGGAAAGAATCCCGGCACTGGCTCGTCGGCCAGGGCAGCGGGCGCTCAAGCCGATTGCTCTCTCTCGAAGTTGATCGTTTTACCTCCATTCTCGTTTTTACCTTAAGCTCAATTGCTTCTCTTATTTTCTTCTTCCATTCTTTTCGGAGCACCGAAATTGATGTGGAGGGCGAAGATGTTGTACATTTTGGATTGGCAATGAGCGATCTGGTAATTCACGCCGAAATCAGTGAAAACCGTGGAACCTCTTGAAGTATTCAACTGAGTTAGCCTTGGGTTTTAGAAAACGCATTAGTGTGGTTTCGCCAATAAGCTTGGAATATGGATTACTGCAGGTGACTTTTGTCGTGTAAACTAGTGCGCGCAGTTTAGGTAGCCCATGGGAGAGATATATCAACATAGCCGAGACTGCGCATATTGTGGCAATCACGGAAATTTGGGTTTCGTCTGGAGAAGCAGCTGCATTCACATTCGTGGAGGTCTCAACCAGTACGGGAGGGGCAGAAACGATGCTTATAATTGTCTGACTATTATCACCAAGGGAATATCTTTTTTGGCAAACGTAAAACATGGATTCGGGTTCCCAAATTTACAACCTACCGATTGCAGGTTGGCCAAGTTGTGAACCTCAGCTGCAAACGTCTGTGCGCATTGAGTCCCGATAGCCATCTTAAGGGAGGACAGGAACTTGATTATGTACGTATGTATGTATGGAGGTTTACATATGCTAAAATTTTTCAATATCTTGGGTATTAACCGGGAGTTGGAATACGCGCTAGCATGCTCCCTTGCAGAGTATTCTTAGGTAATCCTGCGAAGATGCGAGCTCACTTGGGATGTATGCGAAAGGACCAGGTAAACGCTCAATCAGAACCCAAGAATTAATGATTTAGCTGTCTGCAGATTTGAAGGTGCGGCAAATTTTCCGAATAATTTGAGAAGCATGCGTGTTTAGTTGACCAAATATTACATGGGCATTGCAGGTTGCAAGGAGGAGGATAGTGCACATATGAGGACAAAATGAAGAGAGAAAAAATGTTCCGCTATACGAGGCGCATGGATTTTATACTCCCCAGTGGTGTACATCGCAGGCGCACGATTCAGACGGAGGATGGCAGCGGATTTCAAGATATGTCCGCAGTAATCGGATTTGACTTTCTCAAATGGGAATGAAAGTCAAATGGCGATGAAGAAAGTCAACAAAGACCATCAGTACGGGTTAAAAAACTGCTAAAAACCAAAACGGCTGGATGGAAGAGTTCTGACGGCCGTTAGATGGCCAATATTGAAATGAGGATGAAGTCAGACGTCAGTCAATTCAACATGGTACAGGCATCCAAGAAAATAAATAAATGCCTTTCAGAAACGCTAGGAGACGGAGAAAAGTAATGAAGAATTACGGCAAACCATTATTCGAGAACATAAAAAGGGAAACTTAGTCAGCAGTAAGGATAAAGTGTACGATTAATATGGTGTGCACTGAATTATATATCCGACGTTGGTGAGCCAGTTTGAAGCAAATAACGGACCTCTTGTTTTCTGCTTTCGTTCGGGGGCCAAGCTGAAGGCAGTTACTGGTGTGCTAGTTACCGCGGGTGTCGAGGGAAATAGGCGGTGATGGTCGTGGAAGAAAACGGTGGCGGTATGTGAAACAGGGATTTGTGTGTGGGTGCCTGCGCGGCAAGTGGTTGTCAACGTGATGGGTATGTTAGCCACAATTGGGTAGTTCTAGCAGTAGAGCTGTGAAATTTGGAGGACTTGACAACTCAAAACTCACAAGCATTTGGGATCATTACGTTGCAAGTTCATTAGGTTGTGTTGGTGAGTCATGCAGATAAGCAAGAATGTTCACCTCATCGCGGCCATGGAAACAGATCATAATTGATCGTCCTGGGCTAGATGATCTCAGTCTTCACTTAGTCCGCCTTCACGGTGTGCTGAGACGGTCAAGGATTGGACCAGGAACTGGAAAATAAACTTTTGGTGAAACACGGGTTCAAGCGCGCATATCTGGAATGGAACAGTAGGACCTCGGCCTGGGAACGAGAAGTGATAAGTGAAATGTAGAATGAGGCGTTAAATAATGCCACCCTTTGCACTTGGATTCGGCTAATTGCCACACCCACCCAGTAGAAGGGATTTAGGTGAGGATATTGAGTGTTTGTTTGGGAGCAAGTGAGAATCATTTATGTCTATTTAAACGTCTTGCTGCACATGACTTAAATGAGGTGGAATGTCAGGTGAAAATTGCGTTGAATTTGTTTCACCGATAGAGAATTGAGGGGAGTATGTCGAGTTTTCTGTCCATATTTACAATAACACGTACATTGGGAGAGTACAGGGAATAAAAATGGCTGAACCATGTTGAGTGAGCTGATATAATACTTCGAGCTCTATGCTTATTCTTATTCAGCCAATACCCTAGGCTCGTCTCATAGGCGCCTTCCACTGGAATGCAAGCATTGTGCGAGTTTGACAAATTCTCCAAGGTCATTGTAACATCCAGATTGGCTGAAAATTCCTTTCCTATTTTTCTTCCGGTTTCCTATCTATATTTAACGCTTTCCGTTCAATTTGCCAGTGATGACACTGATTTTGGTGGCTGTTCATTTTCGGAATGATGTGTCACCCTTCTTTGTTTTGTCCCCGTGCACCTTACCTGAGATTATTTTACGGACATTTGGTGCAGCCGATGATTACTTGACTTGAGGCGGGTTTTTTCGTCACAGTCCATCTTCTTTTGTCGCTCACGTTGGTCGGCTATAGACGTTCCTTTCATTTTTAGTGGTCTGTGGCTGTCAAGCTCAGGCGAGGGTTGTTGAACCTGGTCAGGCGTGCGGAACCTGTTGCATTTTATTGAGCCACGAGACAGGTACTATCTGTTTGTTCCCTTCCATCGAGTGTTCAATTTTTGCCCAGATTTTGTCCTGTTTTTGACTATCCATTGGCTGAATAGTGACTGAGACTCACTGTTAAATGTATGGTTCTTGTGTACATAATTTCAAGCTCATGAACTTGCGGAGCAGTCTTGTTTTTTGGGCTTCGCATCAATTTGGGATATGCATTCCTTTGAGGTTTCGAAGTATTATTCAGATCGTGGGAAGTTTATTTATTTGCGAATCACGCCGTGAATCGCCGATCGATTTCAACCGGACAAACACTCGAACGTTTGGTCGTTACAGTCATCGTTTTTTTAATTTCATTTATAAGGGTAGCGGAGGAGATAGGAATTACCCGTGTATGCAAAAGCATTTTGTTCCAAAGCGAGGAAAATCTGATGCTGTTGAAATATTTTCCATATGCTGTTATCGACGTGGAAACTGGCATCGAAAACTCACCGCGTTAAAAACCATGGAAAAGTACTTCACTCTGTAGGCTCAGAAGCACAAATTTTTGCCAATAATCTTATGAAAAATAGAGGTCAATTTGAACTCGGATCAGTAAAACGGATCGAGTTGCGGTTTCGTGAGACTTTCCACAGGGATTAGCTTTAAAGAATAGATCGGAGGTCCTTTTGTGAATGTAAGGTGAAAATTGTCGAACTGGAGTCTGTTGATCGGTCGTATGTTGGAACACACAATATAACAGTAGTCCAGAATAGGTTTTACATGTATTTTATGCATTAACAACCTACTTTCCAGAGTTTCAAAGATTCTCTGCGCCAACCCAATCGGTTTCCTCGATTTTGCAACTTGAATCAGGATGTTTTCTGAGAAGTTGAGCATGCTGAAGCAATGCAAACCTAGGTCTCTGACTTTGTAAGGGGAAGGAATGAGAGTGATGCAACTGATGTGGTCGGGGAAGCGCCGCTGGAAGAACAACCAAAACATCCAGATTTAACTTAAGAATGAGCTAGTCCTGGCCAACGGATGAGCGCCGGAAGATGCTTAAGGGATTAAATTCGGGTACGTTACTAAAAGCTGCCGGATAAATGTGATGTGATCATGCGAAGAAAAGAAGTAGCGAGCAATAACCCAATAAAAAGCAATCTCGTGGACCGCCTTGACACGTTTATGTCGCTGGAGAAAATATGACTTCCTTGATGATGGAGCCGATTGAGTCTATCTGAGAGAGGAGAAACTAGGGCACGGCGACGATATCGTGCGAGTGGTGGACACCCGTAAATGCTGGCCTATCTGAGTGGCTAAAGTCTGGCCATGAAAGTGCAACTCAGCCCTGGGAAATTGTGTGGGGAGGCGCTGGCCTGCGTGGCAAAAGTAAACCCCAATGCTTTCTACACTTTGGTCGAACCTACGCTTGGCATGGCCATAGATAACGTGAAGGACATACGATAGGTGCTCAAGCCAGTGCATCACTGCCTTGTTTTGATCTGGTCCACGTTGTGGAAAATAGCAACTTGACCCAGGAAAACCAGGAAGCAACAAGCATAACGCACCCCTTGAGGGTTCAGAGGAGGTGGTGATAAGGAAGCTAGGGGTCTTAAAAGTGTACGAAGCTGCAGGGCCGGACGGGCTGCCCCCGGCCACTCTCACGTGTCTAGCCGGAATCGTAGCGGCGCCTATCACATGACCGTCCAGTGGGCAGTTGGATCGGTGTCAGCTGCCCATGGAGTGGAAGATGTCACAACTACTAACCAACTACAAGGGAGGCAGCAGAGAAGAGCCATTCAATTTACAGGCCCGTAAGTCAGATATCCGCGGTTCGGAAGGTCCTGGGTCCAAAGGTATCATATTGTCCGATATCAATAAGGAAATATCTTCTTGAGCACTAACATGTATGATTTCCTTGAGAGATCATGTACTACCCATCTCATCTGCTTTTCATACGAGGTAACAAGGAAGCCGGAGGCGACGGTAAGGGTGCAGGTGACCTGTACAGGGTGCAAAGATGGTGTGTAAAGTAAAAATTTCTACAGAATACGGATAAGTGCAGAATGTCGACTGACGCCGCCCGTGGCAGAAGTCCAAAATACTAGCAGTTGATGATAATCCAGCTGCTTTAGGGATCTTGAAGTCCTTGCGAGAACAGATTTCGAACCCAAGATGCTTTGTCTGGAAGCGGCCATGAGGGCCAATGGGGCCCTATCTAATTACTAAAGATCAAACGCAATGAGAAAGCGCAAGGCATTGCTGCATTCCCAAGCGGCCCGTTTAAGACCACATCCGGAATATGCTTTGGAGGTAATGTCTTCATCTCCAAGGAGGAACAAGTCATAATAAGGGGACACACAAAGGCGGTTCACAAGGACATCACCTGAAATCAGGGGCCAGATCATTGGCCGACGGATGCAGGCCCCAAGCTTGTCCAACTTGGAGCATATGAGGGAAGGTGCGGATGTTATGGAACCTATCCATTAGCGAATGAACTGCACATCTAGGTAGAGGTCGATTTGTTTCAGCGAAATATCGATGATAGAATCCAAGGCTAGGATGGATTTAATGCGGCAGTAAAAGGTTGTCCATTTGGGCTTAGGGCAGTCAATCTTTGGACTGATTCACGGGCGTTCATAGCGGAGACCGGAAGCTTAAGATTCAGGAATAAAATGGATGCCCAATGGAGCAGTGAGCCTCAAGATACTTAGCTCACAGTAGATCAATGTTGGGGCTACCTCTTCAGAAGAGGCAGGCGTCTGCAGACAGCCATGCGCGTTCAGATGGATGTACTGTAGATAGCTTATCCGCCCAGTGGGATGGCAGTTTCAAAACGGAGATGCACCAAGAAGAGTCAGCCAGACTCTTAGGAGGTTCCCGCGATCTAAGCAATACCTAGGATGAAGGACTGGTTAACTCAGGGACTGACTGAAAATAAGGGCGAGTACAGCATGCGCGGTAAAAGTTATACAGCAAAATTTCGAAAGTAAGCGTTGCTTAGTCCTAAAAAGATTTTAGAAAAGGGCATAGAAAGGTCGAAGACACAAAATAATAAAAAGAGCTTTCCCAAAACCTAAAAAATGCCACTTAGGGTCCTATGGAACGCATTGGTTTCTCTCAGGCGAGTACCTCAAGAGGTTCCACGGTTTTCACTGATTTCGGCGTGAATTACCAGATCGCTCATTGCCAATCCAAAATGTACAACATCTTCGCCCTCCACATCAATTTCGGTGCTCCGAAAAGAATGGAAGAAAATAAGAGGAAGCAATTGGGCTTAGGAAAAACGAGAATGGAAGGTAAAAACGATAACTTCGAGAGAGAGCAATCGGCTGTGACGCCGCGCTGCCTGCCGACCGACGCCGGGATTCTTTCCAGTTTGGGGTCACAGTAGGGCCATAAGTGAGGTGCGCCAGCCTGCATCGAGATTCTTCTTGGTCGGACAATGATGTATTTGGAGCCCATGCTATCTTCTCTGCTGAAAAGAGCGTGATCTGTAAGGGAGTAGTCAAGGTCAGTAGTCGTACCGTAGGTTTCCTTGGGGAGGCATGCCATGCAATGAAATCTAATGTCCGGCCTACCGTTTGAGTGGTTTTATCGGTAGTTGCTACCGTAACGACTAAGTTTCGTTCCACTTATTTTGAAGCACGCGACGAACCGGGGGCCCGTAAAATACAAAAGCCCGGGTCGCACATCGGGATTAACCCAAAAATCCTGGAAACCAATGTGACCTGACGAATCCAAACGATACGGTTGTGTGGAGTGCAATGCACCGTAGGAACACTTCAGAGCGAGTACTGCTTAGTGATATATGACCGGGCGGTTTGCGACAGGTTATTGCGGGTACACCTTCGTTTTAGGTAAGCGTCTTACCTGCTACCTGAAACGCCTTCATTCTTATATATATAGTAGGTTCCACGATTCGCCCTAGAATGACTCCTATCAGAGGAACGAACAAAGAGGCTCACTGAGAACAAACACACTCTGAGGACCTCATCTGTGTATCAGTTGCCGCCTTAAACCCTACCGCCGAATCGGGTCACCTGAACGCTGTGGTTCCTCGGCCGTGAAACCTCGTGAAACCTCGTGAAACCTCGTGAAACTAACCTGAGTTGTACTGAGGTGACTTAATGCAGTCCTCCAAGATCGTTAAGGGTCTGGTCGAGCTACGGGGTCACCATGTAGCCTCTAGTATAAATAATGACGGGAATGAAAGCATCTTGAAGTAACTGGGGAATGACGATTTGTGCTCAGTGCATGAACAACCGGGTTGATTCGAGCGAAATCGTCGCCCGTACGGAGCGAGGTGAAACTGGCGTAGAAACCTAGCCGGTAGGGATGTGGTGAGGTGTGGATCAGTGGGCGGATTCAAAGGGAGACTAGACAAAGCATGGCTATCTGTGTCTGGAGAGGACAGTATGTGAATTGTAGGGCTGAGAAGATGTTCGAGAGGAGGGCATCTCGGTAATTTTTCGCCCTTTAATATGGTATAAATGAGAGTCGGAGTCACATACAAGATTTGCACTTTCACCCCCAGAAAATGAAGCGGCACCCACCCTCCTGTTGCCGAAGCATCGTCTGGTCCAAGGATCTCACGGTTGCATGGAACCTGTGACGCATCAGCATTTCGCCATGATATTAGTGCGGCACTTCTAATCAGAACTGGGACTGGGCTTGTGATGGCCCTCGGTGTGCGATTACGCCCTCCCGGAGGGCTTTTCTCATGACGGCTGACGTTATGAAGTAGTCATCTAGTTTAATTTTCCTGATGTTTTTAGAGTCACGAGAGGTTTTCTGATATTGCTCGTGCCATATATACCACTGGGAACTGTTGTTGTGCTGCTGCGTCTTGCTATATTTGCTCATGGCCTATCCTGGCTCGGATCGTTGTTATTCCATGTGGGCCCGTCGAAGAGGTATGGGAATCTTGAAACATGTAACTCTTCTCAGATTTGTACTCCGGACTATGTGCCTCGTGCTCGGATGGACAGTTACTGTAGAGAAGGCGAAGTGTTCTGAAATGGAACAATTGCCTCTCGTCTCGAACCACGTGTCATTATTCGACCATTTGATCATTCATTCGCTGACGTCGATGCTTTCACGGTGAGTGAGCTTGCATCATGCTAGTATTTTAAATATTTGGTTGTCCGGCGGCCTACCATCTGTTTATAAGACTGACTAGAACTTGCTTGTTGAATCTAAATTTCCGCATATCGAGACCTCATGGGAGTAGGCTGGTTTGGTCGACCGCGCTATAGGGCTGCGCTGCGCGCACATGAGATACAGTGTGCGTCTGAAGTGCGTTACAACAGTTTAGTAGTCTAGTGACAAGGACATATATGTGTCGTTCTGTACCGTAGACACGTGATCACCATTAAGAAGAGTCATGTAAAGCACGTGCAGCTATTTCATGCTCTATCAGGAACCAGACGGTCTCGGGGAGTTCGGCGTTGATTCACATAGTAAATAACCGCGTGAACCATGTAAAATAGACGTGGATATGCAACCCATTGGGAATGTGTATGGTAGGAACAAGCCAGAATTGAAACTAGAAAGGTAATCAAGACTAGGAAAAATATGGGAGTCCAAAATGACAAAGTTAGGGGATTTGTCAGGGACCCTGGTCAAGGCCGCTGAATATAGAGCATGACTCATTGTCTAGTTTGAGTAAGGATCCGGTAGGTTTGGAAAATAGCTACGAAAAGAAATGGACGAAAAAATTGGGCTGTCGGTTCAGGTGCACACACCATATGGAAGCGAGGTGTTCTAAGTGCTAGTTCACTGAGCATTGGCAAATGTTCTGGCGAGTGGGTACTATCGGACTCACTTTCCATCTCATGGGTGACCTGGTATTCGACTTACACTACGCGCTTCTTATTTGCTTGCGAGACACCCCGTTCCTTTTTATGTCTTTGTTTTTGCTCTACTCTCTGACAGACTGTCCTTCGACGACTAGTTCAAGCGTACGGGTATTCGAAAACCATCCTTTTTGGATTTGAGGAGACGCAAAACTGAGGATTTGTCGAACGATCGATGCTATGTTAGGGTCTGAAAGAGGTGATGTTCATGTTTGAATTTGTCGCGGCGGCAGATTGCCTGTTGTCTCTTTTTCCAGTATGATTTCCACGGAAAAAAATATATACATCTGTATATATAGAAGCAGCAAGTAGCATCTGGATGCGTGAACAAAATTTTTCGCGGGGCACAGACCGGTTTCGGCGGTTATTGTCGCGTCGTCAGGTAGCGACACCGTGCTCTCTCTTGTCCAAACACGTCCACATGGTCGTACACTCCGATATCGGTATGTTCACCCAGAATGAATTTGCGGCGCCGTACTATATACATGTATATATATATATTATATTATGTGGAGTTGAGGAAGGCGTAACACTGAGTTAAATGACGTTTACGATGACGTTTCGACTACAAACTAGGACCTCCGTTGTCAAACGTGAATGAGTGATATATATATATATATATATATAACGCTGCTGCAGAGTAATGATCCTGGAAGAAGTTTGGTAGAACTTACCGATTTGCGCATCCACCGCATATCCAGGGTTGGAGCAGCCTACGCAAGACTGTAGCGCTTATGGCCCTGGCTCGATATTTCATGCGAGTTGTAAGGTCCTATGTACTGTGCTGCGGTTTGCTCAGTCCTGTTTTATGGTTGTGAGGCCTGAAGTTTCTGTGCTTTTGCTGTTCGTCGTTTGGAGATTTTCTATCCCTAATGTTTGGGTAGTATCGCTGGGACTGGACGGAATGACCACTAGACTAATGTGAATAATAGGGATCTATTATTACGTTGGGCCAGATGCTGCTTATGGTGAACATATCTACCGTGCCGTGCTCTGTTTTCCATCCCTTCCGCGACGGAAATATGACGTAACAGCGAAGAACCAAAAAGTGGAGTGAACTTAGGCGAGGTAGATGTTTCACGTCCCCGTGGTTGGGGTTTCAACGGTCATTCAACCAGTTGGTTGGAGACACTAAAGGATGTTGCAGTGAACCCTGAAGGATGACGGTTGTTTTGTCACTTTCCGCCGATCCATAAAGGCTGAAAAATAGCACAGTTATGCAGCTATTTTGGGTTTTCCATGTGGTGATTACCATGGTATTTTTTATTTCATGCTTACGTATGTCTACTCTCTGCCCACTATGAATATTCATTCTTTTTGTAACAACGCGTCAGATTGCAGTCACTGAGGCTTATGCTGCTGTCAAAAAGAGGAGCTTGAGGCTCGTGTTATCGCAAACTATAAATTGAATGGAATATAGAATGTTTGGTTGAACTACCGATGTTTGATTGGTATATATATATATATATATATATATCTTTCGGTTTGAATTTAGGGTAACACGAATAGAAATTCACTTGTTAATCATGAATCGTATTTGAGCTCTGTTCTTGTTTACGCGGCCTCATTCATTGTTTTTCAGCCTCATGCAGATGTGTTTCATTGGTACAACAGCTTTCGCAAGTCGCACAGTGGCTCTATCAATAAGTTGCTGGAGCAACAAAGAAAAGGTATACAGTGTGCTTTTTTCCCTTTTAGTCCTTGAAGATGGTTGGCTGATTCACCTTCTGCCGGAAAGACTAGTACCCAAAGAATCTGATTCCGTTTCTCATTTCGATGCTGAGCTGTTTGAGTCATTGGAAAAGGTTCAGCCGGTCTGTCTCTGAGAAGAAATAACTAAAGGTTTCACATTTAGGTCGCTGTTAAAGCAAATCGGCTGTTTCCTGTTCGCCTCGTAAGTGACTCTTTTACGACTTTCTGGTTTTCCACTGTTCGCATTTAGTTGAGTTACTCTATAAACCAAGTCGAT
Organism: Fasciolopsis buskii; assembly: GCA_008360955.1. NCBI lineage: Eukaryota > Metazoa > Platyhelminthes > Trematoda > Plagiorchiida > Fasciolidae > Fasciolopsis > Fasciolopsis buskii. The sequence goes on from LUCM01005954.1 coordinate 10,934, forward strand.
TGAATTTCACTAGGTTGCTTCGTGATAATTATTCCAGGTAAGCTTTTGTGGTTCACGTATAGGGCAGATGAAGTAGGTACGATATATATATATATATATTTTGGAGTTCAGAAGGCGTACACTGAGTTAATATATATATAGCAGGTTAGAGAAGTGTTCTTTCTAATAGCTCAGGTTCAACAGGATGGTATTGGTTTGTTCACTAAGCCGGGCAATTTGATTGCAAACGTTTCATCACCAGCCGAG
>LUCM01005954.1:13163-69885 GCA_008360955.1 Fasciolopsis buskii
GATATATATATATATATATATATATATATATATATATATATATATATATATATATGTCTGCTCATGATTCAGTTGTCTTTAAGTTCGCGAATTTCTTGTCAACTGTGCCGAAAACTAGCACTCTGTCGAAGTATTTTGATTTGTAACTTTATCTGTCCTGAGATGTTTGGAGTTGGCTCGAAGAGTCGAATGTTACGCAGAAAACGGGCCCGCAGCGTCCACTTTTGAATGTGCACTACGTAAGTAAACTTAGCATTCTACAATTTTGTCTCCATTACTCAAAACCTCAGGTGGCGCATCCCATCAATTGGGTTTGGGAGTTACTTTGGCAGTTGTTTACTCCTTTCACCTGCTATTCGGTGACGTATTTGAAACCCATGGCTCGATTTGCGGAGGAGGATGCAGCAGATTTTGCAGAACGCGTTTGCCAGACTATTGCAAGTCACTTGAACGTGCCCATTACACCGGCCAGTGATGGGGACGAGATTAAAGTAAGTTTTGCCTGATCGCACTGAGAGATCATGTGCGTTTTGTTTTCCTTTGATTAGCCGCACAGGCCCTCATTTTTGTACGCTCAATTAGCAACCGGAAACATCTTTTGAAAATAGTAGTGAATTTGCAATTTCACTAACCTTGCTACAGAAGTATTTTGGTATTGGTAGTTACTATGCGCCGAACAATACTATTGCGTTTTCAGTGAACTGGAAACAAACCCCATGTTGAAGTCAGCAATATTTGTTTCAGTTTTTACAGATCTTCATGTTGTATGAGTGTGCTGTGCTACCTCATAACCGCTTCCATTCGTTATATATATATATATATATATATATATATATATAACGAAACAAAGTTTCAGAAAGAGAAGAAAAATGGATTTGTGTAGAATTCATCGCCAGGATCAGCCCTTCCGGATCTTTTCACGCCATCGATTGTCCATCGTCGTCCATGATTTCTTTGAGTGGGCTATTCGATCATTCGATTGCCCAGTCCTGAGTAGGCTTGTTTATTCCCGGGTGCACATCTAGCCTTTACGCAGACAAGCGCAACCTGCTAGGCGGGAACGTTGTTCCAGACTCACGGCCAACCATTTGATCGGCACCTCTTCTGGCGAGCCTTACTGATGGAACACGACAATGAACAATGACCTTGCTTAGATGCCGGGCCACACTCGTCACGTCACAGTGCTACCAGCGAACTTACGATGTTTTTTAAGGAAAGCACTTATCAGGTGAAAACTCATCAAGCCATCGATACTGCCGCTGCTTGTTTGCGGCCGCTGATTCGATGAGCCTGATCTCATTTTTTCACACCTAACCGCCAATATCAGTGGTCATCCCCTTATCCCTTACTCAGGGAAGCGCCGAGTGGCACGCAACGTTGCCCTGAGTCCCAGTGCGAAGTCAGATCTAAAATAGCGAGTTGGGAAAAATGAAATAGCAAGTGAGAGATGTCTGTGAATAATGGGAGGTTCCGAATGCGGGAATGTCACATCACATTATGTCGCCAGTCATCTTGTTCGAATGTCCTGTGAACTTCGTCCCAGAATTTTCCAAGTTGTCGTGTTCTGGAAAGTCCACTGGTTTTCACGTTTCTCTCCTTTCATAACTTGATCATCCGGGCCATTTTCAAATCGCTCCACCCTCTCCACAAAGGTTAGCATACATCAAGGGAGTCTGTTTTCGGGCGCAAGAGGCATATCTGAGACAAATCGATCTATTAGAATTCAATGCGCTATCTAGAGTTTGGGTTCTTGGGACCGGTGCTTTACACACAACCTCGGCGTTGCTGATACGGTTCATTCAACACAAACGGGTGACTCTACACCCACAGTACCAAGCGCATCCTCCGTCGACTGCATTAGTGCTTTTGATTCGCGGAGAAGGATGGTTCTATCTGCTGTAGGTATACATTAAACCTTTAGCTTTTAACGGAAAACCACGAATTGAACACGCCCTAAATCTGTAAAAGCCTGTCGAGTCTTCTGTACTCATGTTGAAACTTCCCCCGCCGCATGACCATCATATGAAGTGGTTCAACTTTTCGATACAAAATCAATTCGGACTCTGTTTTGTCATTAACTGGCGTACTCCGCATTATGATAGTTTTATAAATAATTTGTGGCGTTTGTATGCTGTTAGTGATACTCGTAATTCTATTTCTGTCAGTTTTAATTGTTTACTACGAAAATTTGAATGGGCACAATAACTTACGTTGTTGCTGCTTTTTCGTGGTGGTGTTTTATTCACAAAAGTCTAAGGTTGAAGGCGAATACCCGGCGCGCTGCACTGGGTTGACTGACCTTTGGGGGGACGGTTAAACTCTGATTCCAAACCAAACCACAGGTGGCGTAAGAAACATACGGTTTTATGCTCATCGGCATCTATGGAAAAGGAGTGCGCCTTGCAACCAGAATGTATGGCCTTATTCGAAGAGCATATGAACTGCGCAGTCAGACATCGGTTCATAGTGGGTACGTGCCCCACACTCCGTTCCGCTATCTTGCGGACTAAGTTTCGGTGGCTAAAGGCTTCATCTGTGGATCACTGGTAGTACTGCGTCCATAAACAAACACGACTATATTCCTTCGTTGATGAGTTCTTCGCAAAATTTCTCCGCCTACTTTCCATTGCGTGCACAGTCACTCTCAGATTCATCCGTTTTCTCACCTCATTAGCATAGAGTAAAAGAAGTATCCAATGTAATCTAATAGACTTCCTTCCTCACAAGTGCCGCAACTCTCCTCCGACCAGGCTCATCATTCAAACCCGGAACATATAACGTTCGCACCTTGCTACGAATAGGTTACCTGGCTTAGCTCGGACACTGGATAGTATCGGTGTTGACGGCTGATGCCTACAGGAGACCCGTATTCAAGACCCCAGCGAAGTAAAAAATATCGACGATCAACAAAATGCCACTTATTGTTTGCGCTGTTCTGGAGACAATGAAGTTGATCGGGCGCGCGTTGGAATAGCTGTGGATGATACAGCCGATATTGGTCTCTTATAATGAATCCCAGTCGATAGTTGGCTGTATGCTGTGCACACCAGAGACTTGTGCAAGAGAAGCAGGATACGAGCTAATGGATAATGCCTGTATGTAATTTCGGCGTGTGCCTCTGCAGACTGTGGCCCAGGTGCCAAAAAGAACGGATTCCGTCGACGCCTTCACGACCTAATAGGAAAACCACAAAATAGGACATTGTCGCTTTAGCCGAGGATTAGAATGCTCCAGTTGGTAGTATTGCGCCCAGTGAACACTTGGATTTGATTCCAGCCATTCAGACAATGATGAGAGGCTTTTAAGTCTGTGCTCATTCACCGACTCAGGATTGGCTGCAGATAGTTCATATGGCAATAAACTACAGATGAAAATGTTGTATCGAAGACTGTTGTTCGCACTGGTGTACGCCACAATCTCTGTGCGACTTGGTGGGAGCACCAGGAAAATAGCATCCCGAGTCGATTTTGGTAGGCCATCGGGGCCTACCGTACCGACCAAATTCCAGAACGAAACGAAAGGAGGGTTGAGCGCTGTTCTACAATGCCTTCTAAAGCAGCACTGGGCCGTCGTCACGTCGGTTGCGCCCCAACCGCCAGGCCAGCAAATAACTGGGTATCAGAGAACTCCCTGTGACTTATGGCTATCTACAATTCAAGTGTAGCAAGTTGAGCCGCTAACCAAGCCCGTCTGGCCCTAAAACGTGAGCTTACTGCAAGCCTCAGGGAATATTGCGAGGATTGATGGTCGAATATGGATTTAGCTACTGCACCAGGGTGCTTCCAAAACTTGTTCCACCTAATTCATTTTACTGGTGCCAAAAGATGTGATGTCAGCGAGAAAATTTGTGGGACCATTTGTAGTCTTCATGGACGACTAGAAAGATGGACTTAGCGATTCAATTAGCAGTTTAACTAGCAACCTGCGCCAACCGCCATAACTCCTGCGGAACTTGATGTTGAACAGTCGGTATCTTTAGATCCGCCCAGCGAAGCTGAAATCTGTACCATACTTATACTTCTCAGGTGTCACAAGGCTCCAGGCCCAGACGGGTTGTCGCCAGCTCTACTCAGAGACGCAGGATGCTGCATAGTGAAAGGGCCGTCGCATGTGGGACAGAGAAGTTCCTTTGGATTGGATGGAGTCGATCGTTATCCGTCTTCAGGGGAGGCTCATGAGCCATCTGGCAATCAGAGAAATCAACTTCATTCAGGTTGCGTCATAGGCCCCTGTTTGTATTTCTCCGCAAATTAACAGCATAAGGAGAAGGACAAATCCGTGGAGAGCAAGTGGGGTTTTGATCTGGTCAAGGCTGCATGGATCAGACACGCACTCCGTCAACTACTGGAGCATTGGCACACCTGCCGCAGGCCCGACCATTGCCGTGTTCTTGGACATCAGAACAGCTTTTGATTCTGTGGACAAGGCTAATGTGGGACTGTTAGTTGAAATGTCGTTTCTGAAGTGTATGTACCAATCATCAAATCCCTCTGGCGTCATTTCTGGATGAGTAAGAGCATATGACAAGCTTTTGTTTCTTTGTTGTCTCCAGCGGAGTTCGACAACGATGTCCTATTTCGCCATTTCTTTCAGACGGCGATGGGTGATGTCCTTAAGAGATCGGTTGAGGGCCTGCTAGATGGTGATGCCGAACTCCGATCAAGACACAAACTTATGGACTTGGAATACACCAACGATGTCGTACTTCTCACTTCTAACGCCCAAGCGACTCAAATTCTTAACCGCTTGACGACTGCAGGGATCCGATACGGCATGCAGTTCGTGCGATCAAAACGTGAGGATTGATAAGAGCCTGTACAGGTGCTGTATTTGGGCAATGAAAGGCTGGAGGTGGCTGTAAGTTTTGTTTATCTGGGAAGCTGCAGTTCGCTCAGCCTGTCTCGACCGCCACTCGTTTGCCATGTTTCATTTGATACACGGCCTGAAGTTTACCAAGTGAAAAATGGTACATATATATATGTGTATAATGTTACTTTAAATAATTTCCTTATCTCTCCGCCTGTTTTGCAATATATTAGTTTAATCGGTTTGATAATCAGCACTAACTAGTGAGTAATCAGTTACCTTTTCCCTTTCGCGCTTGATTTATTCTGGAAAATCTCAGCATCTGGTTACTGTTGCGGCCTCCGAAGATTCTTCTTCGTGTTCATCATCCAGCGCATATCCAGCCACATCACGGGATACTACTACACGGTCATCATTGATTAGTGAGGAGCTCGATTTCGACAACACGGGAGTAAGGGTTCGTGGTGCTGCTCAGTGCACAACAGGATATAGTAATGGGAAAGACAAGCTTAAGGAGAAGGAAGAACAGGTGAAACCGTCTGCCGTGTTTCCGGTTGTCGACACCTCGTTTGATCATCTGATACCAATCATTTCGCAGATATTGAGTGAAACGTCTGAGGAGGAGATTCGAGCCGCTCTGGGTAAGTTCGGCTATATTTTATGCATACTTCAAATTCAATTCGAGATGATTTCCTCATTTGTTTAGTGTTATTTCGTTTTGCTGGTACACACGTAACCATTCTGTAAGTTTTTAGGTACCTGCGGATCTTTCCAGATGCTAAATTCCGCAGGACATGAGCTGACCTCAGAAATCTTAAAAGTGATCACAAGCACTAGTGGGCTGCGAAGGGTTACCGACCAACCATTGCTGATTGATTAAAAGTGCTAGTCTACAAAATGAGATCTGATTAAACCTATCAGGGAATCCGGCGACCCACTGGTCAACTCATATATGTCATGTGGATGCGCCCCAGGGATTAATTCATTTGACTTACTTCAATTTATTTGTAGCGCGTTGTTTCTTTCTCGTCGATCCCGACTAGGCGGTGCAGCGAGGTTGGCACTCAAGTTGGAAGAAAATCAGTTGTTATGCCACAGGTTTGCTCGAAACTTGATCTCTAACGTGCACTTTCCGACTAACTTTGTAGTGCTGTTTGTTACCGGGGCAAAGCCATCCTGACGTGGAAAGTGAGGATCTGTGAGGGCATACAAATGACGAACTTGAGAGAAAGATTAAATGATTCATTCAAGGTTAGAAGCACAAATGTCAACTAAGTCGCTTAATCGGTGCATGTGTTTTAACCCAGCATTACAGTCCAAAATATGCCTTAGTGAACAAGCTGAAGGCAGTTCTTTAATAATTGAGAAATTATATGTATCCTGCGGTTTAACTTTGTTGTTGATAGATTGCAAAGTTTCCGGTTTAGGGCCAATCCCAGCCAGAATGAACGTGGACATTTAATTCAGGATTGCTTAAGCGCGCTTTCTCAAACAGTCTTTTTGTTTCCACAATAAAGCCGAAAATAGCCATCATCAGTAATTTTTGTTGACGCAGTATATAGACACCTTCGCACTTTGACATTCTGTATTGAATTTTGTTCACGGTTTTATAGTATTTTTGTGTTATTTTCTAGAAGACTTCATTAGGAACATATTTTAGAAACCGAAAGCATTGAATTGAAACAGAAACGATGCTGCTGTTATCGCCATAAAAATTTGCCAAAAATCCTTGTCCTTCACACAGCAGGAGGAGATACCAATTAAATCTTATTCTCTTCTTCAGGCAATTGCGAGCGACTACAGGATGCTTAAAGTTTCAGCTTGTGTGAAGCACACATTCAGCACCCAACAAAGGCGATCGTGCTGATTTTACCGGTCATCTTAAATTTGCCAGGATTTCAGTTTTGCGGCTTGTTTGTTTCGCTACTGAATGCATGGCGTACCAAGGCTCACAAAACGATGACCTGCTTGGGAAAATTTTCACCAAATCTTGTTGCACCGTCAGCAAAGTCACGTTATTCATCTCAGTTTGGGATGTGGATTGTAATTAGCTACAGGCATCCATGTCGGCGGATTCATATCGGATACACCCTAATTAATGCAAGTTTTGCGACAATCCTACGTGAAATTATTCTGAATTCCGAAGTCTAGACTTGTGGTGAATTGATTATCCCACAGAATGGTGTACCGTTTCATGCCGCACTTGAGATTTGTTGGCTTTTGGGGGGAAGAAAAAAAAGCATTTCATTTATTTGCCGTTAAACCTTTGAGCCCACAGTTGGTTTCTAGGTGGTCAGGTGGATTGAGCATATCTCACTCCCAAAAGATTAGAGGTTCGAATCCCACAGCTGCCGGTCATTTTGGCGGTAGTTGGCAACACGCCGTCACTCGGCTCGTCACCACATGTGGCCTGTTGAGACCTTATGCGGTCTTGTGTCAATCCATGTTTCAGAGTCACGGTTGCTGGTTCCTCTTCCCTCCATGTAGTGCGTCCTAGTGACTGTGAGGCATGCTGCTTCAACTACACGCGTGTGAAGCATGTCACAAAAATGCTGTTTCTTTGTTCTCTTCCAGTCTCTGTATTTAAACTGCCATAGCCGAGTTCATGCTTGCGGCGGTGTCACATGAGTTCACCACTAGAAGTAGTATTTGTTAGGGTTACTCTCTTTCACCTTTTCTTTTCGATTTTGTCACTCAGATGGTCATGAAGACAGCCCTGTCCTCAGCTGAGAGTAGTGGCATTGATATTTCTCCAGGCAGGAGCCTGTTTGGCTTAGACTATATGAACGCGTTGTGTTGCTCAGTGAAGACCCATGTTAGTTTCAAGTTTTTTGGATCCTTTGAACGATGTTTTGAATGTTTGGGATATGTTTTGCATCTTTAGTGTAAAATGCTGTTGCACGAGTGCATTGGCTCAAAGCCGAACCTTGTTTTTGTAGGGGAAAAACTGGGTGAGGTGGGTAGATTTAATTAATTTGGCAGTTGCATCTCACCTGGCAGTCGTATACCTTCTTGCATATGAGAGTCTGGATTGACTTTCTAGGTTGAGACACCTATGGCGTCGGCGTGACATCCGGTTATCAATCAAAGATCGAGTATACACGGCAGCAGTGAGGTCGGTATTGATCTACTTCCCCGAAATTTGACCGTCGAGGGCAGAATATATGGGAAGATTTTCGGTGTTTGAACACTTGTCCTTGTGGTATTGGTAGAATATGGTGGGAGACTTATGCGAGTAACTCAGAAGTTGGGCGTAAGTTCCTAAGTTTTAATCCTTAAAATAGGCATTGATTCAAAATAGGTTAAGATGGCTGGGACATGTTTTGCGCATACCCACAGAACGACTGCCTCTATGTGTATTGTTCTTGGAGACGGGTAATGATTGCAGGATTGTTCGAGGTGTCCAGTTGATGACATGGTAAAAAGTATGAAGTTGTAACCAGTGGAGTGTCTCGTGTAGGTCTCGTTAGACTACCAGGTTGGGTTTCACCAGGTCTCTAGAAGCACTAGTTAGAAAAAATAGTTGGTATGATGGTGCAGTCATTGGCGTTCTTGCATTGAAAACCTTTCCTCTTCTGTATATTTCTTCAGCTTACCATTTCCCAGTCGATCTTCAGTATTCATCATTCTCTTTTCTGTTTGAGCAGATGATGGTGTGAGGTAACAACCAGAACCGGAGCACGTGTGGGAACTGAATCTGAAACTCCTGTCCTGATATCGATGTATTTGACAACTTGTTTTTACGATCAAACAGTCGCTGACAAAATTTACATGTAATTTCAGTTTGGATTCGGAGCTCTACTGTGTAACGGATAAATGCCTGTGGTATCGTGTTGGTGAACTCGATGTTTGAATGACTGAATAAAATAATGAGAAGCAGATTACTACACTGCATTCGAACTCTCTTATGGTTATTGCCTAGCATGTTTTCTTCGAACAAAACTTTGCGGATAAATCTTCAGAGACGTTTTGTTATTGATACCAGCTTTTTAATTGGGACAAATGGTTGACAGTTATTTTCTTGCAAAAGTTAAACACTACCAGCTCTCTCTATCCTCTCTGTCGCCCTTATCGTGCAGTTCAATCCGGCGGTGATGTGGATGCGGCAATCGACCAGTTGGTATCGTCTGCCGAAGCAAAAGATCAGGACTATGCATCGTTCGCTTCTTTGCCGGCAAACAATTCATCGGATACATATCTCGTGGCACCTAGCCGGTTGAAAACAGCAGCCGAGGCTTTCCACAGCAGTTCATCTGCTCGACAAGACAGCCTAGCCAAGCGACGTGAAGCACTGCTGAAACATGCTCGTAAACGTTTCCTGGTAACCACAAACCAAACTGGCGCTAACGTTGATTACTAGTTCTTTTTCTCTGATGTGTTACTTTAATATCCGCAATCCCGCGTAACCCTCCTGTGTATTGTATGGTAATGGTGTCTCAAGCATGAGCTTGCGGCAAGTGCATTGTTTCTCAGCTACCGCGTGCCATTTGATCTTCTCTGTTTATTCTTGAAATCTGTTGTCTTTCCGTCCATGTTTATGCGTGGAAATTTTTTTCCGGATAACATGTACTTATACATACACAGAGACATACATACACACACATATATATATATATATATATATGCAGACTAAGTTGCAGGGTTACTGCAACACTTTGTCTCTGCTTGGCTTTTGTCAACGAGGCTGATAGCCCATTCGGTCGGGATATCCTTGTACGAAACAACTCGGTAACGTTGTTAGTTGGAGACAATCTCATCGACACGAATTTGAGCCAAAATGTGGTGAACGATATGTTTTGGGTGACGTATCCTAAATCTTAGTAGTAGGAGATTGAATGTTTACATGAAATAATTCACCATGTGATATCATCGCTCAACTCACCATAAAGAAACCATGGAAGCACTAAGCGCTTTACAGCTGTTTCATCCTTGTTAGGAATCATGAGCAGTGCATATGGACCGCGCCCGAACTAGGACGCGAACACGGGACGATCGATTCTGAGTCGAACGCCTTAGCCATTACGCTACCGGGCAGGCTCTGAACGGTTTGTTGAACTTCACCACATGATGTTGCACCTATCCGTCACTGATTTGCACGGTTACTGTCCGTCAGCTTACAGCGATCGACCCCTACTGATAGATGACTTCTCTGCAGGTAGCCTAAGTACAACGAAGGCTTTGGATATGACCTACAGAGCTTGATTACTTGATGCACTTTAGTAGTAGGAGATTGAATGTTTACATGTGGTGGAGTTCAGCAAACCGTTCAGAGCCTGCCCGGTAGCGTAATGGCTAAGGCATTCGACTCAGAATCGTTCGTCCCGGGTTCGCGTCCCAGTTCGGGCGCGGTGGATATGCACTGCTGATGATTCCTAACAAGGATGAAACAGCTGTACAGTGCTTCCATGGTTTCTTTATGGTGAGTTGAGCGATGATATCACATGGTGAATCATTTCATGTATCCTAAATCATTTCAGCGCATCTTCACTATTGCTTATTGGATACAAGGCAATCATTTTAAAGTGATTCAAACATGTTCTCTCAAGACCAGAGGAAATCGCTACTCCTCCTCACAACATAAGTTATCCAGCAATTTCCGGAACGCATGGATAGATGATAACTGAAGAAATTACCAACGGGAGACCAACGTGATTAGTCGATCGCTTTGTTTGTGCGGTTGGGAATGGTGGTTGCCCGCTGCCTCCACTTGCGTGAATAACTTTCGGTCGCCACTCACGTAGATGCTTTGTTCTGATTGATACAGTACTTTTTTTCCTGCGCTTGATGCATATTTGACGGTTTGGATGATTCGTGCCTGCTGAAAGATGTCGCCATACTGTTCGCTCGCGCATTGTTTTTTTGCAACATTTGTTCAACAGTTCGGATGTGTAGCTGTCGCTCCCTTTTTGCCAATACCCAAATGCAAATTGATTTGGTTTTAAGCGGCATACTGGATTCATGGTTTGAAAACGGTCACCTTGATTAGAGTCGGCGCTAGTGGGGACAACGAAATGATCTCGAATGCATCGTGGAATCAAATGCTGTTGATTTTCTCACTAAACTGTTGGTGATGTTAAACAAGTTTTTGTGGATTGACCTAAACAGCCCAGCACCTTAGGTGTTCGACTCACATTCGTTCATCCAAGATGGGTGTCTTGGTCAGAATATGTTGAGTGATCAGTACTTGTTTGAAACCAGTTTGCGCACAGAATAATTGCCGCTAATTCCATGGTAAAACTGCTAGTTGAATTGAAGAAAGCGATCATTTTATGTCGGGTTCAGGGTACATCTATAAATTACTCTGTACTATACTTCCAAGACATTCGTTTTCAATCTTGATACATGGTTCAGGAAATGGTGCTCCACATTTTTCACGGCTAACCACCAGTTTGGTGACGGTCTCTTTGTGAAGTACACTAGGTACTATATGATTATGGTCTGGTTACACACGGTCAATGATTCTGGACAGTGATATGCTCGCTGGACAGTCTCCATAGTTTCTATTGATGTGATAGATATTGGGTGCTAGTTGATTAGTCAACAAGATAAGGTTGCAATGATTTGATTCTGGCCGTCACACTGTTAGTGTTGATGACTGCCACTTCGGAATCATGGCGAGTTTTCCACTGATTTTCACGAATGACCGGGGGTGGTTAAGTGGATTAAGCATGTGTAATCCCAGCAAGTTTCGGATCCGAGGTCTGCCGATCACTTTGATGGTGGATAGCGATGCAATTCCGCCGGCTCGTTATCATTTCTGTCCTGTTTGGATCTGATGTGGTGCTGTACTATCTCATTTCATCACCATGGCTGCTAGTTCCCGTGTATCCGTATGGTCGGCTCTAGCAGGATACTTCTGTCGCTGCATCCATGTGTAAGGCATCATTAAAAAATGAGAGCAGTCGCCATGCTCCGCCTTTTTCTGACACCCCCTAAAATTATCTGTCCCTTAGGTTAGGTATCCTCCACAAAGTGCAGAAAATTTGGCATCCAACATATTTACTTACGTACTTTTATTGATATTTTCGGCGTGGTTCGGAATTCCAGTGTAAATGACCAAAAAGATTCATGATCAAAAGTAACATGTCAGCATTTTCAGGCCTATTCAAATTTTATTCCTAAGGACTTATGCGGTTCGTGCAAATATGTCCAGCTGTGATGTCTAGTGATTATCGCTTATGGTCACTTTCCAAGCTTGGAAAAATGATTTTGGTCATTGTGATACGAAGTTTGTTTGATGCATACTTGGTGCATCACACCAAATAGGACACGGGGACGTGTGACAATTGATGTTAGGGTTTGGACAGCCATTGGTCATCGGGTCAACTTTCCTGTCGCTAAACGTCAGAAAGATAGACAACTTTCATTCACTGGGTGAAAGTAGCAATAGAGAAAATAATTCTAACTGCTGGAATAACCTCATAGAGCAGCTCATTTTTGGCTTTTAGCTTGTGGGTCAATGTATTAGCTTGATTTCGTCACTTGATACTGGGTGGAACGCTTAGTGAGATGCAGTCCGTGTTGGTTTTTCTGATTTTATAGATTTCAGGTCGAACACCCAATCCCCTCGAGGACTGTCCCCTCCCCTTGGTGTTCCGAGGTCATCAAGTCAACATCGATGAACCATAAAAAAGCAAACAAGTTGAAGCAAAATGGATTTAAACAAGGCTTCAAAGGAGAAAACCCGTGTGAATTTATGGAGCCGCGAGACGTTGTTCTTAGCGACATTCAGTTGTCCTCTCGCAGTAAATCCCAATCTAACAGGAAAACAGTCTGCGACCTATCCCACACAACACAAGATTGATATGAAAACAAGGTTTGCCCGTTGTATGTAGTAGTTCCGACCACAGGAGTGCTGTTTTGCCACTATTAAAGACTAGAGAAATCATTTGCAGCATGGTGCGCTAAAGATAAATGAGAAAGCCAATTAAAAGAAAACCGAAAATAATGATGTCAATGTGGATATCTGTCCGCATTTATTCAATTGAGATGTCACGTTGCGAACTGTGCACGAAAGTCCCAGCGAAAATTGTCTGCTAGATTCCAAGGAGAGATCACTTCTGAGGTGGGCAGATAACAGATGAATATTGTGCGGTTCTATTGCCACATCAGCTGCTTATTCGTTGTAGACCCAGTGTCTTCTGGACTTTCGCTGTGATAGAAGAGCTTGAGGATTAGCCTGCCAAGTTGGGGCCATGCTAGTGGCAAACCGGAACAAGAAATCTCGGACGAAAGTTTACGTTTCGTTCTGGCGCACATACCATTTGCGTCGTGTGGATCGGAGTACCCAGAAAGCCACCCTTCAACTACGGTGCAATTCAGGCTGCTTGGCTGAGTTGACGTGAGCGGCTGGAAAACCGTGCAAACGTCGGATGGTTCGCACCTGACACGACTACGCGTTGGCCCTTAGCGTACCCGCTGGCACTTGGTTTGGGATACTTTTGCCTGCCTGTTTCGAATGAAGGATACTTTGGATCCTTAAAGGCACTTGCCCTTGAAAATTCTAAAGGTCGGTGGGATTCCCTGGGTCAACGTGCTGGTGGACTGCCGTTCCCCTTTCTCATATGGTCCATTTTTTCAATTGTTTCTTTGCGGATTAGGTTTTTCATTATATACATGGTACCATTCAGTGCGATCAAACGTATCGGAAATCGGGAAAATTCTAGAACTAGGTTTTTTCTTTCACTATCACTACTGTTATCGGCTGACAGAAGTAAGCGGAACTCAATGTACGTTAGCGGTAGGCTTAACTCAACTGCGCTGCGCTCATGCAGACTGCCAGTGGCGAGTTATTTCAAGAGAATCAGATTGACCGTGGTTGGTGCACCACAAAACTGAATGACCAACAATTCAACCGACTCAGACGAACATTAGAGAGCAGCTTTGGTTCGATCACACAAACGTGCCCATTGTGTATATATTAGCAAGGTAGCGATGCGTGACGGCGCAAGAACTGGAACAAAGACAAGTAAGAGCGCCCCGCCAGGTAGTTTATCGAGAACGGCATTTCGACCACAAACCCGAAAACGTGATCACAACCAATTTGATCGCAAATGGCTCCTATGGACAGGCCTGAGGTAGTTGGCTGCAACATCATATGAACCTACGAAGAAAGCCAACCGAATGGACCTCCATTGAATGCGGACACAATAAACAGGATCATATGACTGCGTCGTGAATTTGGGAAAGAACACTCGTGTTGCACTCAGCATCCATCCGGTACTAGCACATGCGCCTGTGGAGACAACCCGTTATTCTTTTGCATTTCAATCCCTGTTGATATTATTCTCAAAAGACCGAGACCCACTCAGTGGACTTACCTCAGAAGTTCCGGTCAAACATAGTAGGCCTAGTAGTAAGGCTCATTCTAGAAGGAAATCGGCTGTGATCACGTGCCAGCCGGAATAATGCGAATGAGCATTACAAACACGGATAAACCACATAACACTACAGGAGCTGAGCTCGCATTTCAATGTAGGTTACTGCACTAGTTGGAGTCAAGGGAGATGCATCCAACCATAATATAGATAACAGCTGGACACTACCATAACGCACACACACACATGTGCAAGTGCCTTGTTTGGATGGATCAACCCGTGGCAAGCCAACCGTGTTCATTCTGCTTCACTGGGAACGTCTCGTCGTTGACGGTCCGCGAGGATGTGGCGGAAGTTAGTTCGTCATAGTGGAATTCACCGCGACAGCATTTCGAACTACATCAAATGATAATTGCTGAAATCACTGTTAGCAGTAAGAGGGATCTCGACTCCTTACTCAACCCTAATATTAGCGATAGCACCGTGCATTTGCATATGTACCTAAAGGAGAGCACGATACCAAGTACACAACTATTTTTGACATTTGCATTTCTTTGCGAACGGCTTTAGTTCTCCTAAGTGTTTTCATACCGAATGTAGGAATGAACTGAGTTGCCTTTCTGTAAGTGTATATATGTACGTATGCATATGTGGTACCAAAAGGTGCCCCATATATAGAGTACTTGATTCCAATGGATTTTAGGACACCGTAGGACGTAGCTCTGAGCAAATGGTGTCGTAATTGGCATTGCGTATGAGTCTAATAGAGCTGTTATATTGGTTATCGGTGGTTGCGCAACACTGGACCGCGACAGACACATTGCGACCGATACACAGGTATGGATGTAACTCAATCTTGCCTGACACCGAGCAAGTCCAGAATGCAAGACCAGAGTGAGATCGCCTTATCCAATTGGCTACCAGTGGACGGTCGACGTATTGGCGTGATCTGAAGACAAGAGTGCGAATATGCAAACTGAGAAGGCCATTTCGTGAGCGAGATCAACCAATCAGGATGAACATTCCCGATTCGGTAAAAAAACACCATGAACTAAATTGCATGAAATGCATCGAACAAGATGGACCAATCAAAGCGCGACCCGGACAACCGATGAAATAATGGTAATCTGCCAGGCACAGTAGTGCAAGTAAAATAACCTATAGTGTGATGTGCCGGTTGATTTTGGTTGTTTTCATTTGAGCTAGTGGGGCGGACAGTAGCGATCTACAGATGGGATCGACCTACTGATGAGTAGAATTCGGAACAGAGAATAGACGTTACCCGACAGTAGCTGTCAGTTTTCCTATCATTTGATTCGAGCAAACTGCACTGCATCGCATGCAGATGTAGGCGGTTCATCTGAATCGACCGGCTTCCTCATTTTCGACAAAATGTATGCATTGTCGTTGGGATTTCGGAAGCTGTGTAGATGAGGTCTCTGGAATTGGTTTTGGGATACGTCTCCCTGCTATATATATATATATATATATATATATATATATATATATATATATATCAATTCACATATATATTCTTAGCAAGTCTCAGGGGGGGAATCGACTGCTGCCCGTCTTTTAGAAGACGTCGCTTAGTGACTGTGCTGGCGTCGAGGTTACTGGCGTTTGTCCTTCTACGCAGGTTGTAAACACGCATGAAGAACTCACAGGTAGCTAGGGTGGCTTACGGGCCGGTAGTGGATTCATCGACCAGATTGTTGCGGCATCATTTTGCTTTCCAAAGGCCAACGACCATTGTGCTATCAGACACTAGTGGAGCCTTTGACTTCATCGATAGGTCTATACTGTGTCTCTCCTTATTGAGGAATGAAGAACCCGAGAAGTGATTGGCATTTGTCCAAAAGTTGTAACGTTATGTCCCTAGTAGGTTTGGGAGCTGTGGCCCGCTTCCGCTGTCGTTTGTTGTCTACAAAGAAATAAAATAAGGTTGCCCTACAACTCATTTCTTTCAGTCTTGACAAACGAGACGGTATACGGAACGTTATCTGGCCTTACAAACGACGGAGTCGAGCTGCTCCCATGGAACAGTTTTCGACTTGAAATATGGTGAGGACGGCACCCCGCTGAGCGACAATGCACATGCGGTTCGGAATTCGTTGGATAGCTTGGAAATTGAGGCACCAGGTAGGTTATGTGCTTCGCATGTTCGAGATGTAAGATATTTTCCAAATACTGGCAGGCGCTTGTATCTTCACTCACCTTAGTGGTGGTCGGTTGAAAGTTGTAGATAAGTGAAATAACGTAACGAAATGCGAAAGCCAGAAGAGCTCTCACAAACCCGCGACACATGGCACCACCATCACATTCGGCGCTCTCTCAAAGGATGCACGTAAGATGCCACAGTGCATAGTACATTTCTTTACGGTTGCGAGCCCTGACCTCCGCTTTGAGGGCGCTCGACAACATTTTGTATTCAACCATCCATATCTCCGAAAAATTTCTCAAGTTTGGTGGGAACAACCGGTGAGCAGTGATGGGATGCGTCGTCGTTTATTGGGTCCAGTAAGTCGTCCTCTGACTGAGGTAATCGCTCCATACTAATTTCGTTGGCTCGGAAACGTAGTAGATATGCCGACTCACCACCTACCTTTACATACCTTTTCGCATGTGGCGGCCAACGTTGGAGAAGCGATGTGGTGGTCAAGCTGTGAATTGGCATAGAGGTATGAAGACGCTAGCACCGGTTTGAACATCGCTTGGTTCCACCCTCCCTTACCGGGTTGAACCTCGAGGGATTAAAATGGCCGACGATTAGAGACACTGGGAGATATGAATCAAAAGAGAAATCATTGACGTGAATGCTCCGTGAACTGACCGTTGAACTGGTTTTCCTTCAGAGCCAATAGGTGGGAAAAAGGGAAGGGTGAGACTATAAAAGGTACATTTTGTTTTCCCGCTGTTTATTGATCTTTCCATTTCAATCCGGTATCTGTACGATTGCATTTTACAGATCGTTACGTTGACATCGGGATCAATTTTAAGAACTTAAATTATAAATGCATACACATACATATATGTGCCAAAATATGGTGAGGTGGTTTTCAGACAACTCATTCTTCTGGCTAGACTGATTAGGCACGATTTTTGACAGCGTGCAACTTAACCACACACATTCAATAACAGAGACAAAGGTAACCAGATACTTCATTGAGCTCCTATTCGTGCTCCGCCTTGACGACCAGAACAGTCAGTCGCAAGTAAAGAAGACTAATTTTGCCTTGAGAATAGATTGCTTAGTCACCGAAGAAACCGATCTGTGATTTCAAAGCCGTCAATTTAGTTAAAATACATTCGTTTCAGTCAACTGTTCCAGGGCGTTCCGTAATCGGCAACTGCAATCTCAGATTGGGCTTAGACCCAATATCGGTCATCCCATGGTGAAACTATCAAAATGAATAGTCCTGATCAAGACCTTCGTAAACTCGCGCTGCAGATACGATAACTGATATTGTGTGAACTTACTATTCTCTGGAACATATTGATCTGATCACGTGCTACACATTTTTTACCGTGAAAGACGACGTAGTGTAACAGTCTTGAATATCTAGTCGGGTGTTTTTGTTTACCAATTGTCTTATGAACAACGAGTCTATAGAAACATTACACGGTTGTCGCCTGAAGTTGACACATCGTTGAACGATTTAAAACCTTTTGGGGGTTGTGGATTCGAAACAGACGTTTCTGTACTCGATTCTCAAAGATTACTATTAGAGTACATCTCCAATTCAGCACCGGACTTCGGGTATGAACATATCGTTGAGGGCTGGACAGACCTGGCTAACGAATAATGCCTAAGGCTATACGGCAGTACTTACATTCCGCTCTTCGGTCGTTGGAAGGCCGAGGGCATGAAGAAATTGAGAAATTTGGAACGAAGACCATGAACACAATTCACATGTGTAAACATTTGTAATTTATCTTATTTCGTTGTCCGCGAACATCCCTTGATAAAACACGCTATTAGTTTATACCGACTATTAAATGTACTAAATCAATACACACCTGCCAACACACGCAATACCGGGCAGCACAAAATCATTTGTTCACTAAGTGCCTTTCTCGCTGTCTGTTGTTTGTTCTGATTTCGAGTCCTGTTGTTAGCCTGTCTGGCAAAAAAATTAAACCCCAACGATACCATTTTAGAAGTTTCCGTCCAACGGATTTCAGTTCAGCGCGGCCCACTCCAAGTAATCAGAATCGACTACGGACACGAAGTCCCAGTCGTGAACTGCCAGACCGAATTGTCAATTTTTGTTGGTTTTCCCGGTTTCTCGTTTGTGATGTTTTATACATTTTTGTTTTTGTTGTATTGACCTCGTGATGATTCGCTATTTCGTTACTGGGTGTGCATTCATTTTATTGTTAGTGCACTGATCGTTCCATAAGGTGCACTAAAAATGATAGTCGGCGCAGTCAGCTGATTTCAACTGATGATATGGTGTCCCAGATCAAGCCTCCTTCATTTCAGGCTGGCAATATTATTGCATCAGATAAATTACGCATTATCAAGTAGGCTGTAATCTCGCTGCTGTTTGAACGCATTGCTTCCATTATTGTCACAATCTAGCGCGTTCAGCCCCCTTTTGATATCGTCCACTGGAGTGGAACAGGACAAATCTAGGGGTCCGGAAAACGCAGCCCACAAACGGGCCCGCCAAGTTTAAATCGTTGAGCCGTCACGTGACAAACTGGAACATACGTCAATAACTGGGTTCAGCCGAGATAGGTGCAGTTATTTAAACCAGCGTGTGGGAGACAAATTACTGCTGGATATCGCTAAGTCACTCCCGAAAGCGGCCGTATTGAGTGTTATTGTGGTTTAGCTAGTTATATTACTCACGATATATATATATATATATATATATATATATATTTGATACCCGTTTGAAGGTTGCATGATGTGAGCGCAACAACATCGAAAATATTCTGTACAAATACCGGATAGATGAGATCAAATAACAATGAACAACGCAGAGAAAAGTGTGTTCTTCTTTTTTACTCTATCCATTCTGATGTCTGGTAACATTTTTGTTGTCTATTATGCCACTGTGCCACACAGGCATGCCATAAAGCATTCATGCTATTAAATTACTCCACAAACCAATGATTATATCACTGTTAATTTTCCCTTCGACCACCAAATTCCAACTTAAAGAGTGATTTTGGAAACTGTTTTCACCGCTGCGACGAGACCTTAGCTTTTAGTTATAGAACCGGTAGATGTCAATGAACCAGAAACTACCAAACACGTTTGAAAAAGCATATTTGGTAAAGGGGACGACTTGCCCATGTAACTGAACAAACTCGCTCAGACCAAGTCACACACTGCACACCACTAGATCAAGTGTAATTATAACGTCGATCTTTATGTGAACATTTTGTGTCTTCATGAAATAATTCACCATGTGATATGATCGCTCAGCTCCCTATTAAGAAACCATGAAAGCACTAAGCACTGTACAGCTGCTTCATCTTTGTTAGGAATCATCAGCAGTGCATATGGACTGCGCCCGAACTTGGTCGCGAACCCGGCAAGAAAAGACTCATTTTGAGTCGGACGTCTTAGCCATTACGCTACCGGGCAGGCTCTGAATGGTTTGCTGAACTTCACCACATAATGTTGCACCTATCCGTCACTGATTTGCACGGCTGCTGGCCGCTAGAGCACAGCAATCGACCCCTACTGTGTTTTGTTGCATCATTCTGGCAAAACAATGAGTAGGCATACTATGTGCTCGAAACAACTTTCAATGTCCTAAGTGATATGATCCACGCTGTTAGTCTAGTCTGTGACTAACCACTCAGGTACAGCCGCACACACACTTACGCATATGACTGCAGTTTCAAGCCTAAAGACTAATTTCACAATTTCAAGAGAATTTTTGCATGTTGTGCGTATGCAACCGGTGAGGACGTACGAAAGCGGTTTCTCTCGTAGTGGTTGTCTTCCGATTTGTTTTTTTGAACGGTTGAGAGATCTGATTAGTTTCATAACGTTCTGTTGTTATTTTATTTCGTTGCTGAGGCACAGCAACGATCATTTCATGACATAGGTGGACGTAGAGAAAATCGGTCGAAAATTAAAAATCATAGGAATCCAAAACGCAGCGATAAAGAAAAAGCGCTTCTCTAATTCATGTAACTAATACATGAGAATGGCGTGATAGCAAAATTAGCTGTGTTTCGCCCTATCTGTCAACGTAAGAGTTGGAACAATTTAGTCTTTTTCCGTTCCACAGTTGTAATCCAGTCAGAAAAGATACAGAAGCCGAGATTTTAGAATACAGAATATGAAAAGCTCCGGACGAGAAAACAGATTTCAGTGCAGGTTATACAAAATTATGAACTCATATGAGCAACTAGAAATCATGAGTTCCACCCTTTAATGTATCTTACTAACTTGTTTAGTTCATGCGATAGTGGATATCAAGATCCGGTAACGAATTTGTGAACAAGGACAATCTTTCCGGTAAGAATGATATTATTTCAGTTGGTTAATAAATTAGGAGAAATGAAAACTGCGGATTCCATGCTTCGTACACAGTTTGGCTCGACAGAAAACTGTTTTTTCTGGGTGAAGAACTCAGAGCAAGAAAAAAGCATATGAAAAACATTAGCGTTTTGTTTGGTCCATTTGGTCCCGGGACGTAACAAACGCCGCGCGTCGAGACGATCGATGCTTGTCGTCTGACCACGCCCAGTTGCGCACTATTACGTTGCCGAAGTCGTGCTAGCCGATTGGGTAGATAAACTTTGGGTACCTCGGACCGCCTGCCGATCTGATCAATACATACATTCAATTTCTCATGGATTAAAAATACTGTTTTTTCACTGCTTAGTGGGTCTGACTTTTCATAAGTAGCCCTTGATTTTGTTTTACACCTGGCTCTAGCTTGGTGGCCTCTGGATATCTTTTGAATTCAAACTCTGATTTACTTACATAGGCCTAGAGTAAAATGAACACGGATTTTAACAACATTCGGCAAGTGGGCACATCATGTGAGAATCACCGAGCCCAGTCACGTGACTTGGTGGTCACTGAAATAGGAAAGTTTTATCCCCACGACATTCAACGGCCGATTTGTACACACTCGTTTAAACGTGCCGTGGCACAGAACCACGTGAGGTCTTAGTAGGTCGAGTGTGAAAACGGACTGGGCGATATCAGATGGTGTTGTACCACCACATATGATGGTGGTGGTATCTGAACGGCGCGTATATCAACCGGCAGAGTGTGTACGCTTCATATCAACTTATCGAGGCACAAGATGCTAAAACAATCCAAAAGGACCACAACGGCCACAGGTTCTACAAAGTCCATGGATTATATCTATGAGAGCGACTAGTTCTCAAACAAAGGCGTCTGCCAGAAAAATGTTTGTTTTGTGGTTACTGCAATCAAATTGTCGGCCATTAATTGCAAAGAAACTCACAATCAAACAAGTCTGACTTAGTATCAGGTCAACGTGATGATGATTACCTATTGATATTGTGTATGTGAAAACCCCAGTTCTACACTCCGCTTGTGCGAGGGCACTAAGACTGGTCGCCTTTTCTCGTTTTATTTTGGCTTGCCCAAGGTTAACTAAATGAGATATAAAAAAAGATGGGAACTATTCATAGCAGCTTGCTCGCAGGGTGAAGCTGAGGAGTAAAAGTCCACCGTGACAGATTAGCAAACTCTTCTGCTACGACATCCGAGACCAAGTCCCGGTATCAAAAGCTACTCAACAGATCCGTTGGAAGCATTTTCACGACCACTCGGATTGTCAGCAGATTTTCAGACCAGCGTGTGAAGGTTTCTGATTACGCACACGGACTAGGATATTCTGATCCCCTTGCAGAGGATCAACAAATGACTCAAAGAAATCACTCCATACGAAGGTGATCTACGAACAATTTGGTCATAGTCTAATTGAATTTGATTTCCCTAAAGTGAATGTCGACTTCACTCAACGTGCGAATGCACTTTGTGGTTGATAATGAGTGACAGCAAGGGTGGATCCTTTGAGCTTATAAGCAATATGGAAAAGAATCCAGTAGTTCATTTAGATAGGCCTAGAAACGAGTTAAGACAATCCTTTCAGCACATTTAAAAACAGCGGATGTGAGGACAATGAAAAGAAGCCGTTTAACTTCATCGGAGAAGCTGGTGAATCTGGACGTCAGAATGACGCTACCAAAACCGGCGGTGGTCACGCGGTTAACATCATGGCAGCTCAACCGGAAACTCAAGGGCTCGAATCCTCCTACCTCCGATCAAATTCCGCCTTTGAAAGCCACCTGTTCGACACGCCTCCTTTCCCAAAAATGGTGTGCATTGTTGTTTCATCAGTAGAGGAGGTAAATGATAAAAGGTAAACGATATCACACATCATGAGTGAGAAATTTCGATAGACATTCATTAGTCACAGGATTAATAGGCATGGCATATTGCATAGCTTCATATTTGAAAATAGTCAGAACGAGGCCATCAGGTTATGATGTTTTGGATTTGCGTGCATTGTTCGCATGCCACGTTCGTCAAAAGACTTATCGGGAAACAAGCGATAAATCTGAGATTCCACAGGATTACTTCAGAATAATCCAGCCAAGCCTTATCCGGCTGTGCTTTCACTACATGCAGTCTACCGTTACACAAGAGTCCTTATTTCTATCAGGTCGACTCAAAAGCACAAACCATGTTATCGAAGAGCCGAAGGAGTGGAATGTTAAGCGGACTTTCAACTACTCAGAGTGGCACAATGGCAGAAACGATTGGGCATCTAAATGTCCATCCCCCTGCTTTGGGCCAATTTTATGCGTACCACGAGACATACGCTCTCGGGGCCAACTCCTCGATTAATTCAACCAATCATATAACAAGACCGAAATAACCGACGCGAAACGTTGGTAGTTTCAATTGACAGTCCAGAATGCGAAACCGAACCATCTACACTGGATCCGAATTGCCTGAATACACTGTACAAAGTATGAACGATTCCGAGGGCTCGGAGCATTATCTTGTCTAGTTTCAAAGTAAGATGGATTCCGTCTGCAAGCTCATAAGAAATGCTAACAAGCACTGGTCTCTGCTTGTTTCCAGTCACCTAATTCTGATTCGTGTCTATGGTTATTTGGCTGTCCTCAGTTCCTTTATCTCATGTTTATCAGATCCGAACCAGTCAGACGGAACAAAAGCATAACTCACACACGAAACGACGTGTATTTCAAACCACTGCGTCCGCAAACATTGCACTCTTAGTATAATCCACACCACACTCGATTTTACTCTTTTCCAACCGCTGTTTACTTGCTCATTGATCAATACCAGTCTGTTGTACGGACCTAATCGTGTGATCATCTCCGGGCATAACGCTTCTCCCATTATAACGATTAACAACGGGTCCGCACAGTACCAGATGTAAGTAAGTGCCCCCGTCCTCACATGCAGCGCGTATATTTAACTTGGATCATTGCATCAACCTCTCTACCATAAAACTCAGCTCAGTGAGACACCAGAAGTTTAGTTTTCGACGTGTTGCGTTTCTTGAGGGCGATACGCATTCATGTGTCGAGGGTCAGTTATCAACCGTGTGGCCTTGGAATACACATTACCGTCGCATGCACACACGCACAAATCCGGGTGGATTAATAACGTAATCGGTTTGAATTTTTTCGGAATATCGACCGGCTGGCAGATCTTATGTCTACGAACTTGTTTTGGCGCTGATCTACGATTGCAAGATTCTTGGCAGATTCGGTGTCGGGATGAACTAAGCGGCTCTATAGGCTGCAGCTCCACATTCTTATGGGTTGTCGTTCATGCACTTTATCACGTTACCAACTGGTTGCTTTTCCGTTGAATTGCTATTACTTGCTCATGGAGTGTAGGATCAGGTGTGATGACAACAGCTCAGGTTGCTGGATTTCAAACGGTCTTGTTCGCGGAGTACACGTCGGCATAGAAACTATCAACAACATGAAATCGGCACTCTACAGAGATGGAAATCACGAAGTTGTTGATGCAACTCGTGCAGTAAATAACGTTCACGTCATAACTACGCATGATCTGGTACTTGATTTCAGTTTGGCTGTACCGGTTCGGTCTAATGACAAATGGGAACAAATGGACGGCAATCATGGTAGACTTCGAACTTGTAGGCTTTTGTGTTCAAACTCTACTTCTATCGGTCGATTCCGCGTTCGGCAGCCTCCAGATGGTCGCGGCCCTATTCGAAGGTGCTCCACAATTCAAGAGCCAAACATTACAGTTTAGGAGCTATTTATCCTGTCAACTGGGTATTTCGCAACAGTCTAAGTATAATGGCGATTGCTTTTCCTGATTCGGCTGGCCCAATGTTCTTGGGGAGGGTGTAAATTCCGGCGAACTGTTCCTGTGAATGGTGCTGACGCTAGAGGAGTAACCCGACTCAAAACACAAATGTCTGAGTACGAAATCGCCGGCTACTAAATCATCCGGACATTCCTCTTGGTGTGAACTTGTTTATTTCTATCAGGAGTTCCAGTGATCAGATAAAATTGACGGGCATGAAGAGATGAATTCGAGTTTCGTGAAGAACCAGTCACAAAGAGTTGCACTAAGTCATACTGACTAACGTTTGATTTTGGGTGCCCTTGTTCATCGCATCAGTTTAAAGGTAACTTATTTATGAGAGGGCAGGTATCGATTTCGTTTTGCTTCATTTTTCGTGCTTCAGTACCCAAAGGCAGCAGATAAACAGCCATCCATTACCGCTGAGTGAATTTAAAGTGGTAAAAAATAAATAAAACTTTTCCATGACAGAAAAATTGACAAATTAAGTGTTTATAAAGTATTAAACGAACGTGATATTGGACTTGTCCTAAGATGTGCATGGAACAATCTTTGACACCATGAATACTCTTAAACTAAAATAAAGTTCTGCGTTCGTAAAAATTCCCCATTTGAAATACTCATCAGCTGATTTGAGACAATTAGTCCCCTCGATCAACTTTACTAGGACGGAGAGAAGGCACAGATTGCGACGTACAATTATTTCTTCTAACCTTCTCAATCGCCCACGTAAAACATGCTAATTCACGTTAGAATGAGACGAGGAGGAACCCGACTGGCTAGCACAAGAGCAGGCATAGATTATGAGTCAACAGTTTTGTGCACACAGTGGTGCCTTCAGTCTGTTGATCGATAAAGCTTCACAAAAACCCAACAGTCTCGGGTTACGATTCCGTAGAATCACTTAGAATGCTTGGTCGGGGTCAATTTGGTGACCGAAGTACATGAGATACTTTGTGATTGAAGAGGATGGGTTCCTTGTACTCGTTTTGTTCGGGCAAAGGGTGAGTCAGGTCGAGGAAAGCTACGAGCATAGGGCGGCGGTGTGTGTGTGTGGCGCGATTCGAGTATTTGGCGAAGAGTGAATATCTGGTCGATGCAACCTCGATCTCGACGAAATCCGGCCTGCTGTTCGCGGATATTACTCTCAAGAATCGCCGTCAAACGGCGCAGCATTATCGAAGCTAACACCTTAGTAACCATCGGAATTAAACTAATCTCACGATGGTTGCTACAGTCACTCCCTGTGCCCCTCTTGAAGATAGGTACAATCAGCACTTCAACCAACGATAACGGAATACGCTCCTCGTTCATAATATCATGAAGCAAAGAGGACAGAGCATTTGACAGGGTTTCTCCACCCAGTCTGAGAAGAACTTCGGGAAGTTCGTCGGGAATAGCCGCTTTCTCCCACTTTAGAAGTCGAATATTCGGCTCTAATTCCAATTCCGTTGCGGAGTCAAGAGAGATTCCAAGAATTCGCAGCTGCAGAGGTCGGCCTAAATACATTAGCGTGTGGCCAGCTAAGTTGATCCTTGAAATACTCAGCCTTTGTTGTTTACCATGCATAAGCTCTCCAGTCCTATCGCACACGACTTCACTAGCCGAAGTTCGCCGCCCACCAGTGTCACGTATGAGTTTAAACAGTCTTTGACTGTTACCTGAAGCGGAAGCCACTTCCATCTCTTCGGCTACCTTAACCTACTAGTTCTCACGATCATCCTAAGACTTATCGTCAACTGACGCGGATCGACGACGGATCTGTCGACGGATCTAATTCTCTTCCTTGCAGTTACGCAGCTCGCGTTTTTGCTCCATTTGACTCAGCAACTCTTGTGAGATCCAGTGTCTTTGATGAACGCTGGACCTACGACCACAGGCGAAATCTGCTACCAAATGCATCGCTTGCTTGGTTTGATCCCAGCGCTCATTTAAATTGCTGCTCGTCGAAGTTATTAGTCCCTCGGATAGTTTCTGTTCGTAGCTGTTGCGAGCAGCCGAATCAGACAAACATTTGACAGCTAATCGGGTTTGTGGCCTACGTCGAGGGCCATTCAGCTGCAGCAGAAATCGCATTAAAACTAACGCATGGTCCGATTCGAGGTACGTGGTCTAGTACGATTGACAGTTCTGGACAGAACCGCGCCAACGGTAGCTTACTGTAATGTGGTCGATCTGACTCTGACTACCTGTCGAGTTAGAGCGCCATGTCGCGGTGCGATGCGAACTGTATCAGAAATTCGCGCTAGATAGGAATAAATCCTTGTTCGCATAGAACTCGGAAATTTTTTCCTCGTTATCCGTTCGCTGAGCAGGCAGGGCGCATCGCCCACCTAAACAGGAGTCCGATGCACTGCTTTCCAAAATGTGCATTAAAACCACCTGCTACCACTATAATGTCAGAGCTTTTGCTATTCCGAACAAGAGTGATGAGCTCGTCACAAAACACCTCTTTTTGCATGTCAGCTCCGCAGTCTGTTGGGGTGTACGCCGAGGTGACAAATAAAGTGCGCCTAGCACAGCTATCCTTCAGGACGCCGACTGACCCCCGCAGTCTCACAGCGCACAAGCGACTATTAACCGAGATCCAGTCTAAAAGGGAGGCTCCAGTGTCGCCACTCAAGGCTATTTCTACACCGCGTTGACCCACAGCTTGAGATACTTCGCCTCTTGAGGTACGCAGGAAATATCTTGATGAAAAACTAGGTGCAGTTAGTTGAAGCACTCTACTCGAATCCTGAATTCGTGTTTCACTGACGCAGCAAACATCACTCGGGAGTGAGTCCATCGGCAGAACTAAACACGCTTGTTGACCAACCTGCATGAGTGCGCACATTGAAGGTTTGAGAAAATGAGCTGGCTAGGGAGTCCAGCCAAAGCCCTTAGTTCTAAGGATAATCTGTCCGCAAGACAGCGGGTAGTGATCTGACGTTACTAATACTAGACGAGATCCGTCGGAATTCCATTCCGCACGAAAACAGCGACAAACTGCTCAATCTATGTCTGAATATTCAGTAATGGGCCGCGAAATTTCACCTCTTTTGATGTCTATTAGCAGTATAAACCTCTTTGTCACTTAACAGCCGTTGGTAATGGGGCAGCTGGATTATTGCCTTCAGTAGTTCAGGAGTAGCGCTGAAAGAATGCCCCAGCAAAACGTGCGGAATCGTACATAATTCGCATTATGTAGCACAACGAAACCGTAAGGATATGTAGCATCGTTCTCAATTCACCTGATCGATTGCAATACTACAGTTTCGAAACCAAAAATCCTTACATATTTACACTTCCCACGTATATGGAAAATGACAAAGACCTCGTATTGTAAATTGATAAACGAAACTTCAACACTCGGATTAAGACGGGGACACTATTTTCGAAAAACAATTTAGACTGTTGACTTTGCCGCCTGCAAATTATCGTAGACATGGTGTAGACAGCTATATGCGGCCCCCATTCGTGCATACTTAATACTGCCTTATAATTTCTAGGACAACTAGTGGTGGGAAATGTGGCCTTATGTACAGTTCAATTTTAGCACAGGAGCGCATTCGCCTAAAGCTCGGCGCTGACAGTAGTGGCGAGAGCAGGCCGACATTCCTGTTTCCGTGGTGAGCCAGGATTCGACAAAAAATGCTTTGGGAAAGATAACCAAGACGTTGGTTAATTATTATTTTAATTTTACGGAGAGTACACATTCTGATGTCACGTGATCACCTTCAACTACTTTGTCACCACCGTCTGCTGGAGCACGCAAACAAATCTGCAACCTCGGAAAATCCACCTTAATCCACCGCCTACCGAAAAGCATTAAAGTAGCCAGTTTCAAAATACAGTTTCCGCGGCATTCCCAGGGCATCCACGGTCCTTTCAATGATTAGCAGCGCGGGTAGTCCGCGTCCAGGCAAACATCAGAAAATGCACACGGAACACTGCAGTGCAGCGGCTCCGGTACATGTGGTCGAGAGGCGACAACAAGAGGCATAAGAAGATCAACTCATTGCTCGACCGCGAGTCTTACGCACCTAAAAGTTCACATGTATTCATTTCATTTTATTTGATGATGACGGTTCAGGATACGGGGGATGAGTAAAACACTTGTGATTTTGAAGGGATAGAGACATTTCGCTGTAACTACACACATCAAACCGTAGAAGGTCGATGTGAAATGATATTAGAGAACAGAGGTGCAGTCAGATCGACGTAAAAATTTGTTATTGCAGTGGTATTTCGCCCCCAGAGAGGGGGACTTTGAAACCTCCTGAATGTAGTCACAGGATGAATGAATTAGATGAGTTTACAGCTTGAAGAATAAGTTTTTACGGTTGATTTGCTTTGTCCAGACGCTGGACACAGAAAATTAGCGAAACGCTACTAATGAAAATAGAATAAATGCGAAGATACACAGCAGAGTGGAAAACAAGTGACAGAACGAAACTGCCAATGCAGAAGATATGCACTAATATGTGTGATACGTTTGGCGGGATAAGGCACTTGTGTATGGAACATGGACCACTCCCGCCTCGTGGAAACAAGTTTGAAAGAGAAATGACAGTGTTCTACAAAATACTAGCATGGTCAGTAGACATCAAATGAAGAGAATAAAATTAAAAAGAAATTTAAACAAGATCGACGGGAGCCGGGAGCAAGAGAATGGCTAGGTTCACAAAGAAAAAAGTTAAAATATTCCGGAACATGGCAAAAAAGTGAACCGGTTTACATCTTCAGTTCAAAATGTGCGCGATGTGGTTAGAAAATTTCAAGACATGAGATATCCACAGGGTAAAATGAGTTGTAAACTAATAACCGACAAACGAAAACACGTAAGTCGGCGAAATTCTTGAAGCAGACGACATACACATACACAGAAAGAAAATAGGGATAATTTTCAGTGTCATCACGATATTATTTGACAGGAAAAAAACCAATCCCAACAGTTAGGAAGCAGTTTCCATGCTACTGTCCAAGCTGGATAGCTTTAGCGAATCCAATTTGGGAACGAAATTTTCGAGCGCATTCCACACATGTTCTGAACAAAGAAACAGGACGAGGGGAAGAAGAAAAGAACGCGGGTGGAGAAGTTCTGTTGAACATGATTTAGCAGAGAAATGTATCAAAACGTACTCAAACGGGTTTAGCAGGAATATTCATAGATGTTACATTAAAAAAAGAGGCTTGAAGAAAATCACCACTTCACCGGTCGTAGGCGCAGGCTATTCTGTATTCCGTGAACATGCAGCAATATTGCACTACTACTACTGCTACTAATAGTGGTAGCAGTGACGGCAGCAGCAGTAATAGTCGCAGTAGCAGTATAAGTAATATTACTAGGCACATATAAAACGTATCCAAGCCACCGAAGGCGATGTGGAGTAATTATCTCAGCCGGAGGATGACTGTCTGCACCCAACACAAGACGATGCACCTCATCACTGTTCGCCTGATGTTTCCGCCAGACTCGAACAGTGCTTTAGAGACATGGGTGGCTGAATACAGAAAGTCGTTAAACGCTCTCAACGCAGAGGCCAGGTCTGGCAGCCGTAAATAATAATACGGATTGCGGTCTTGTGTGTCTTTCCCTTGAGGGAATATCGGATGTCAAGGCGGCGCCACTAGTGCCGTAGGCTCGCAAAAGCTATTCTAGCTTTAGCGATTCACGAAGTAACCTCATTCCGACATATGCACCTACAGTACTTGAAGCTACCAGCAGGTGCCAAAAGTGCAAGACTGATTTGCTTCGACCCGATGAATGAAGCGACGTTGAGGCTGAATCATGTCTGAGGTATAAACGGCCGAAAAGCCCGTTTGGACTCAGGTGATTTACGCGCGGGCCAGAGGTCGAAATATTGCAAACCAGAAAACAAATACGGAATCAGCCGATTACCCTAACCGGATCCGGAGTGGTCTAATTTTGCGACACGCTCTGGGGCTTTGTTTGAAACAAAAAATCAAAAAGAGAACGAGCCACAGGGACGAGTGACAATCGGCCAGTGATTTTTCAACTGAGATGAATATAAATTGCTTGATTATAACGAATAAAACAGTCATACTGATCGGTTACAGGTCTATTTGTTTATTCACATTCGATTAAGCGGGGTGGGTTGAAACAAATTGAAGGAGACCGCTTGAGGATGTTAGAATTAGTGAACACGATAACTTGCTACTTCTCACAGGTCACCACTAAGAGCAGTAGAGACACAAGCACCTAACAGTTTTGGGAAAATATCGTGCATTTCGAAGGTACCAAGCATATGCCGGACCTAGATACCTCGATACCCAACCTATCCAACGAGCCTGGGTTTCGCCGACTGTATTACACTCCAAAATTCTTTGGCTTCCAGTACCTACGGGGGATAAATAAGTATCGGTAAATGTTATGAATTTATTTATAGTTTCCCATTATTATATCCGTTTGTTGACTGTAATAAGTAAAACATGCGTGACCTTGTGTCTGGGAAAACTCACTTGAACATGAAAAATTAAATCTTATGAAGATTTTATACGCGCTTTTGGAAGAGTCTTAAGATTTACCTCAGCCAACTTTAAAAATTGCCAACAAGCTCGATTGTCCAAAAGAAATACGTAGTTTATCGAGCATTCCACCCAAAATTGCGCCAATATTCTTGGGTTACAATTAACTATTCATTAATTGGGATACTTTGCACTAACTGCGGTCCAAAAATCATGGTTGACCACGAACAGAAAAATTTCCGTTTTGGGAAAAACCTTGGATTCACATCAAAGTTCAACTCGTGTCAAGACTGCTTGGGTGCGTTGCGTCAACCGTTCATCATGTTACCCTCGAAGTGAAACTCTGAATGAGAAACGGTAGAATCTTCTGATGCCACAATGTCGAGTATAATGAGTCGATTAGAAACCTCGGTAAACTTTAATTTGTATATTTGAATATTTCCAGCGATTTAAACCAAACAGTCACAATTTACATCCTATTAAACAAATAGACGAAGTCAAGAGCATGCTCTTCATTGAAAGAATCAATCACATCCGAAAGTGACCGCAAAATTATCCATATATTCGTGTTAAAATTTAACGGCAGAAGTTCTTGACTTCAATCCCAACGCAGATTATCGCCCATATTTCATGCTCCGTTGTCCGGAAAGGGTGCATTACGGGTAAGGATAAATTTATCATGGTGGTAACGGAGATATTCCCATGATGTTAATAATGCAGACACTACAAAGAAATGACAGTGTCTCGGTGTTTCATTCTACGAGAATTTAGTAAGCATGTTATCTTGAGTAGTGTTTTGTTTTTTCAGTTTGATGTAAATCGTGATAATTCAATGTGCACCCCCAACCGGCGGATAATGACATTGGAAATTTACAACTTCTCGGAGTATGAAGTAAAACAATTTACCAACGGAGTTCCTGGAAGCCACCTCAAAAAGACCACAAAAATAAGGAAGGATGGTGGCGGGCTCAGAGCTTGCTATTGCTTTTAATGTTGTGAATAAACCTCACTTTTTCTTCCCTAGCGGGCCCGCAATCCGTCATGGTTAGGCAGAACTGGATTAATGCGCGACAGTTGCTTGTATCAATGAGCGGTTATTGATCAATCGCATTCTGTTCAATTTTTGACGGACTAGCTGTTAATTTCCGCACTTAACTACCTTATTGTTGATTGTACGTTAGTTTTTACCTTCTACTAACCTATCGAGTTTTAAGAACCAGTTTCGATTGTTTCAATATTGCTAACTACTCAATAAACATTCCTATCCGCTGTTGTCCATCTGTTTTGACTCTGTGATCGATCTAAAATACTGTGTGTAATCTGGGGCCGCGTAACCCGTACAAATCAAGATCCTACGCTGCACGAAGGTGAATACAATGGAAACTTTTTCGAATGCTGTACATATCTAGATTTTTAGTTCGTTCAGAGTCATTGTATCATCATCTGATATTCAAGTTCGCATGGATATGGAGTAGGGATTCTGCCCGGTCTTCTTCTGGCCATAGGCCAGTCATTCACTGATCGTATTCCAGAGTGAACCATTTTATATTTGCCTCCTAAATGTTTGGTCACATTTCCAGTGCTTACCTTCACTAAAAGCATCCACCATTCTCATACTTGTCTGCGCTGTGTGACAGGTGTACGGACGCCGAGCTTCGGCGCTTGCTGTTTCAAAATTAATGTAGGAAAAAAGCAATTTCAACGGGTTATGAGCTTTTACTGACTTCAGTGATTTGAGAAGACTTAAGCTCCGAATCCAACTCGAACACTGGCTACACTTCTTCAACGGGCTGTTGGCCAGAATAAGTCACAGAAATGCACATAGTCTGTTTTCTAAACGAAAACTGATTCCTGAGTGTAAGTCAATATGAATGTTTACTTGAAGGATGAAGAGAATTTCACTGGCATAGCACTTGAGATGGGACGGAGAAGTCAACCGGGTCACCAAACAAAATTTCCGACCACTAAGCCCATTACGACCAAGTAAAGAACTCAGTTCGGCATATGCTCGTGCTCGAAACGTAGATCACCATTTTCTCCAAGTCTGATTTCAACAATCCAGATAGAGACACCAAAGTGATCCGGAAACAAGATAAAGTGGTATGAATGACTGATGTCGTGGTTAAGATGGGTTGATTCACTATCCACTCGAATGAACAACCCGTTGATCACGGTGTCATTTTACAAGATTTGTGCCATTGGCGCGTTCAATGACTGAGCGAACCAACAGTGAACAACACGGTGGTTACCGGATCCATCTAGATGATAGCGTTTTCCAGAGGTAGATATCAGAGGTGAGTCAGTGATCTACACAAACCGAGGCCAATAAGATTGTTGATATTCTGTAGAGGGCACGAATCAGGGTTTCAGCTGTTTTAAAACCAGTGACCCAAGAAGCACAGCGAGATATCCTGGACCGTGCACTGGAGTGCAGTCAAACAGTACGGTCCCCTCGTGACAGAAACAGCTGTGCTATAGGGGGTCTAGTGGGAAGGTGCTTGGATGGGGAGTGATAAAGCGAGATTGTGTAAGTTTCGGAAGAGCAAAGTTATCTCCCGGCTGATCTAAGATGGGTATGACAATGCACTTGTCAAGACAAACTCCGTCTTCACCAAACAGGAGATCAAATATCCGAAGAAGATTTGTGCCCAGGGACACAGAAGCCTTCAGTGATGAGTAGATTCACCGGCAAAAAATAAAATTTGTCGTCTCCGTAACACCTTAAGGTTTCATGAATGTATTTGAACCCATTAGAGTTCGCGATTTCCTGACGGATGGTTTTTAGTGAACTCTGCTCCCATTTGAGTAGATCCGTCTAGGAAACACTCACACACTCTACATTTATGGTCCTGCACAGTGATTAGTTTATTAGTCAGCCCTTTTTAACCAAGCTGCAAGTTTTTCGTTCATGGAAGTTCAAATATAAACGCGTCATTGTATTGATGCAGCAAATGATAAAGCTATTAGTGTGCAACAATACGCTCTAATTTGTTGCAAACTTGTGCTGATTTTTGAGGGTAAATGACGCATTGTAGTCGCCTGGTCACTAACTGTACCTGACAATCCTCACATTCGTCGGGCACCTCCTGACTGATTAATTAATTGTGGAACCAAAGTGAGTGAGTGAGTTGTGTTCAACACCAGGAACAAACGATAGACATCGGGCTTGTCGAGAAAGCGTGATATTTACTGACACAATAAAGAGTCAAACCGACCAAGAACCATGAAAATCAGTTCAAATTTTTGGCAACAAAGCGGTTTTCGCTGAAGGAGGCGTCACCACCATCCGTGAGTTTTCCATCCTCCTAAATTATACCCTTTCCATTATAGGGGTGAACGTGAATTATACTCATTCTCGCAACCGAAAAAGAATGGCAACTGCGAAAGTTCGGAGCGTGACAATGTGGGTTCGCATATCATAGACAACATTCATTGGACGATAATATCGGTAATTAGGAATGCGGGTAAACTAAACACGTATCCACATAAGTTTCTACTAAGAATGTGGGAGATTTGCGATTTAGTCGAAAAAATCAATTTGAATCAGCAAAAGAAGAACTTTTGATTGAAATCTGACAATATTCGCTAGGTGATCTTCCATGTGCTTAAGCCGAAAGATAAACTACTAGCTGAAATTCGATTAAAGGTTGGTCAGGTACTGCGAAATACAGTTACTATTGAAGGGATTATAAAATCCTGTTGCATCTGTTTTCTCCAAAAGCCAACAGCATTCGATACCAATTACTGGCCCGTTGTTGCTGAATGTCCTAGAGAAACTGCGGGTAGTTATTCGTGTTACTTTGTTGTTTCCTGGTTGGTGTTTTGTTTATCAATAAATAGGAGATAAGCACAAATGAATAGGCAATTCTGCTAACAGATGTAAAGGTCTACAATTGGTTAACTTAGACTATGGCAATCATGTATAATGAAACTTAGTATCTCAGTCGTTTGATGGACGCTACTCGATTTCGGATGTGATGCTGGTGCGCACACGACAGTCCAGTAATGGGTCACCTCAGCTTATCACTGAGCATGAGAGATTACACCCATTCAAGGTCAGCCGCTGTCGCAAGAATATGCCGGTCAGTGTTCAGCGCCACGTCATGAAGCAACGCACTGACATCAGGCGAGATGTGGTGTGTGTGTGTGTGTGTGTGCATAACACGCCTTATTTCAGACGTATCAGGGCCACCTTCATTGAACCAACCACGGGGCACTTGCAGTTAACTTGATCTTTCCGAATTATTGTACTCTATGGCCGTTAGATTATCTAAATACGATATAGTTCCATTCCATATTTGAACATTTTTGAGAAAATGCCGTTAGAATCTGATCCTGTGACATCCTATGGCTTGGATTACCCTGCGGACGTCGGTATCAGACCTCGAAACGTGTGTCGGAATAACTATGAAAGCGATTGATTCAAGAAGCCAACTAAAGTGCGTTTTAAATTGCCGCTCAATGTATGAGCTGTCGTTGCTTTTTGTGGGTAAGCGAACCACCAACTTATTAGAAACGGTGTGAGCGAGCAATAACGTATGAAGAATTTTGTGACAATTATAAGAATTGTACAGATGTGTAAGTGAAATCAGATCGAGTACGCGTTTATGACTTCCACACCGAATGAGCAGCCAAACCTGCTGATGCAAGACTGTTCACCATGCGATATAAACGTTCCGCTGACTCACAACTAGAAAGCCGTGGAAGCAGGGTAAAGCTGTTTCATTTTGTGTTGGGAACATTGACCACTAACACTGTGTATGTCATGTTCCAAGCCCTCCTGGTACTTAGGCTACTTGCAGGGAACTCATTTATCACTAGTGGTCAATTGTTTTGCCCCAGCGGCCCGTGGCTGTGCAAACGAGTAACGGTTAGGTGCAATATCGTCATGTAATGAATTTTAACAAACCACTAAGAGCCTGTCTGGTAGCGTAATGGCTAAGATTTTCGACTCACAATTGTTCGCACCGAGTTCTGGTCAAATTTCAGGCGCAACGGAAGCGATGATTCCCAGTCAGGATGAAACAAATGCACAATGTTTCCATTGTTTCTTAACGGCGAATCGAGCGTTGGCATCAAGTGATGAATCGTTTCGTGAACCACATAATCTCTTATTACCAGCACTGCTTACTGATATGAT
The DNA here is from genome assembly GCA_008360955.1 of Fasciolopsis buskii. Taxonomy (NCBI): domain Eukaryota; kingdom Metazoa; phylum Platyhelminthes; class Trematoda; order Plagiorchiida; family Fasciolidae; genus Fasciolopsis; species Fasciolopsis buskii. Next base: position 49,231 of record LUCM01005954.1, read on the forward strand.
ACTTTTCAAGCCCATTTAGGACAAATTTGCGAGACTATTCGTCAATCGACTGGGAGTAGGCAGCATCCCACGGATAGTCGGGGAAAATACGAGTTAGCGGACTAGACACCATTTCATTTTCTCGCAGCACATTATGATCCGCATTGTTTTTCACCAGGATTCTGCTAATCATCATAAGAACGGGTGCCGCCATCACAATCAACACAAAACCCAGGCACTGCCGTGTACTCTACACATGAAAACGTAACTGACGCGAACGAGACAAAAGAACATTTTCGAATATTTGTCGGTTTTCTTGGAAGGCTTTGGTACATTTATGCAAGTATAAACCGAATTCAGAAGGATTCCTCGTGAATGGTTAGCAAAATGCTGATTATATGAATGAAGGGAACCACATATACACATAACTTATTTGGATCTCACGATAATTAGCTGTTATTGAAGACGAAATCTGAATAAAATTGCCTTAGCATTTCTGATAAACTTAGACGAGAGCTGACGATGTGGTAATAACACACACGCCATCCGGTGTTCAAACCCTGGGTGAGATAGTTTATATGAAGAACTGACGAGGTCCAATGAAAGCGAAACTCCAGTCACATGGTCCGAACGGAAGTCAGCCAAACAACGTGTGATTCTTTAAGCAAGAAATGTTGAGGAATAAGTTGACAATTCCTAGTAACTGATATTTTGCAAAAGCAAATCCCATGTGAATAGCTATTTAGATCGTCCGCAGAGTCCCACTGCGTCCTAGAACTACATTCATACGTTTGACAAAACAGAAAGAGCACGATTTAACTCTACTCGACCTCACGGCATATACTGGTTTTGGATCATCGAATTTGGTGTCCCGATTTCAGATGCTTCGCGGGTAACAGTTGTCGTATCACCGTAGATACATTTCACGTTGCATTTGCCAGCAATGAGTAACATGAGACCTAAAAGTCTAGCACAACAATCGCAAGCTTATGAATACCGCATGAATCTTCCGTGGGTCACGGAATAACCATGTTTCATTATCCGAGACCACCTGGTAGATGATTTTTATGGACGATTCAGGATCATAAACGGTGCTGACTGGAAGGCATTGGAAACACCGAGAGTAATGAAAGCATAATGCGACAACACTCGAGATGAGGTGAACGAGCGGGTCTCAGTATCAAAACTACAATATTCTAACAACTCGGTGCGGAACACAGTAAGTTATGTACCTAGAAAATAGATTTCCTACAAGGGTCAAACCATTTGGACATGACCACCATTTTCATAAGACGGATTGGAAACAAATTTTTCATTTCCCCGTCCACATCAAACCCAGCTCTCTTGCATTTCCCATAACTCGCAACCGCTCAGTCGTTTTGTCACTGCAACATTGTCATTTTGTCCTGATCCGTTTCTATCTTAAATGACACCGTAGGACTGAATACTACTTAACTCCAGTCTGGAGTAGTAGGCCCACAATACAGCACATGACCAAGGTCAACTAGTGTACACGAATCAAGGATTTGGGAAATTCGATTTGATGGGTGCACAGGCCACCGGATGCGAGCATCGTGGTTCACACCGCCGTACTCCATGGACAGATTTTGACTGACCTGAAATGAAATCATCTGCAGAAATTTCCTTTTCCAACTAGGCAATACGGTGGTACGACTAAAATTACGGCTATGAAGCCCAATTAGAGTGGCCGCTAATCCACACAAAAATAATTGATTTCACATTGAAAAACTATTTCTGACACGTCCGACGCTGTAATTTTACGTCTCACTATGACTTGACATGGTCTCACACTCACAAAAACTCATCTATTCACCAAATCAATAAGCAGCATCCAGAAAAAACGGAGCTGCAAGAAAAGTCAAGCGCTATCGATCTGTTCTCATTTGTTCACACTGCATTTCGTGTTTCCTATCTTACAGAGCTTAAAATAAAAAAATCATTTGCAATATCAGTAACCGATCTTTGATCCACATTTCTTCGGCTTAATATGGAGTTACTGTGGTCCTGTCCGCGACTCAATTAACTCAAAACGGCAGCTAAACGCCGTAGAATAGCTTAGGATCAGTGTCGTCGGACAATCGGCTACTGACGAGGATCGGCCGTGTGAAGATTTGTAAGCATAGTGAGATTCTCGAAGTAGTGGAACATAAACCGCAAAATCGAACTGGAGTGAAGAACGGCTTTACCCAACTAAGCCCAGAAAAATTATCACCGAGTGTGTTTACGAAAACTGGACGGGGAAAATAAACTGTTCCGTTGTGCCGACCTCAACAAGCAAATGTAAATTATGCAAACAACCATCGTTCGGACGAGCAACCTTCCATCGTTTCAGCACGTGATTTGTTAAGTGTCTGGCACATGCATATACGACAAAGGGTAGCTTGCCCATAGCTATCAGGGTGGGGGTTAGAGAGGACTGACAGTTATATTTCTCAGAACCGAAGTAGCACAGACGCACGTTGGGGTCCCGTAGAACTGGTGAGGTAATGATCCGAGCAGCAACAAATGGCCGTCTGCCACCTACATGCCCAGTTGATCTGAAATTCAAACTCCTGGCATTTTCGATGTGAAAGGTACTTCACTCAGTTGAACAATCCCGGTCACGGACTGCAATTAATATGGAGTGGAATAAACATTCCGTCAAAATTCACTAGGGGTAAAATCCTCTGGAGATACACGGCATCCACATCACATAAATTAAATAGCTATTACTAAACAAGGTTTATATAAGATACTGGTATTTTCCGAGTCAGCAATGAACACGTAACGAAGTGCTAACTATCTACACTGTCCTTCATTACGGAGTCGCCAATGTTCAGTCAAACTAATTTTTTTTACGATATCCCGAAAACCAGTGAATGAAAAAAGAAAGGTTAGGAACTTGACAACAAACTTACTTTTCCACTCTTCCAATGTGACATCTGTACGATCCTCGAGCGGATCGACAAATGGTTCACCTACCGGTTCGTCCTGATCATCATGGTATCCCTGGAAATAGGGATGAGCCAAAGCCTGAGTAGCAGTGTACCGACGATCGGGGTCCAGGTGGAGCAACTTTTGTAGCAAGTCTACGGCTGTGATTTGGAAACGGGATAGAGGAAGAACAGAATGGAATTTTGGTGTGTTTTGCAGTTCAGGTTGAGAATTTTCCAATTTTTGTGACTGCTGAGCTTGATGTTTAGATTCCAAACGTCTGGTTACCAACCGAGGTAACATCATCAGTGCGTAGACAATGTGATCTCTCTTTTGGGTTGTATTTATAGTGGCGCTTCCCTAAACTTGACCTTGACCACAGAGTAGGCTCGTCTTGCAGGCAGCGGGAAAACGTTACTATAACTAGAATCCAACGGAGAGGTCAGTTTCAACGCATTGATGGTGTCACCTCGGCTGGTGATGAGATGTCTGCGATTTAAACGCCGAGATCAGCGCTCACAAAACGGAGGATGGAATGTTGATTTCAACAGTTTTGAGAACTTGCTGGTTTTAGCCGCGGTTACTGGTCCTCATAATGTTTTGGTAGCTAAGCTTGACAATCAGGATGATTTGAACTAGGGTTAATTTGAAGGAAAAAATCAAAACGGAACCCAGTTACCATGAGACTCTTCTCTATCATAGCGGCTTACGGTCATAGTTGTCACACGTTCCCCGTCATGATCTTTATTCTAGTTAATACGAACATAACAACTTTGTACACATCACTTTTGGGGCTCCGAAAAGAAAAAAACACGCAGCTGAGTAATTTACAGGATCTGCCTAAGGCAACGGAGCTGTGCACTTGCAGGTACACCATAATTTTCGGTTGCAAAAACTATGAATATTCGCGTATTCTCACAAGCTAACTGTCCCATAGTAACGGAAGCAATTATTGAGGCCCAGGAACCGTTTTTTCCTTTTGCGCCTAACGCATCATGTGACAACGCAGTGCGAGGTTGGTGTAATGATTTCAGAACAGCTGATCGGGGCTCCATTTCCGGGCTTCAAAGCGCTTAGGCATGGTTGGCAGTCCCGAAGTCGGTTTCTCGCCCTGAACGCTTGCAAAGATGCTGCAAAATGATCAGGCGTCCCACCTACTGTCGTAGTTTTAAGGCGCAAAAAGGAAATGAGATGACTGTTCTGGCTTCGAGTCATCAATCGACAGTTGCTTCTATGTCCCGTTCGAATTAGATCAAGAACAAGTAAATTGAACAGACACAAATGTTCATCCACTGGACTAAAACAAATGAACTATATTATATTTTTTCTGGTTAGCACTCAGTGATCGATCAGTCTATTGGTTAATTCAGCCCATAGATATTAACAGATCCCAGCATGCGGTATTTTCACTTGGTTTATGCAATGACATAACCAGTGCGATGTCGCGCAGTTGTGCTAGCCATCGATCGGGATAATGGGAAATGAAGATTCATTATCCGCTACCCTTTACAGTCCTCTCGTGGCAGTGTTCTCACCACAGTGCCAGGATGAAGGCGAACGCTCGGTGGTCTCCATCAGGTTGACCGATTTTCGGCTATTCACTCTAGTGGAGATGACTAAATCCTGATTCCAAACGGTAGACAGCATTTTTGGAGCATGTGTGCACTGCGCACCCAGGATGTCTAGACCCATCTGAAGGGCGTATGAACGGAGCCATTAGTTACCAGTCCCCTGTGGGTCACGGGATCCTCGGATAGTCCTACTGCCTTGAGGATTAGACTAGTTGGACAAAGGCTACACTAATTAAAGCGTCCATTTGAGTAACTGAGTAGCATTCATCGTGGGGGATGGAGCTGCTATGGTGTTTCTTTTTTTCCCTTTAATATCCCTCATTTTTCTCCGCCTTTGATCTGTGCACAGATTTGTGTAATATATAAATGGTCAACACATCGCCGGGATTATCACAAGCACCGGTTATCTGTTTAGTTAACACTATCTGTTCCGTCGTCTGGGCACCGTGATGGAGATGAAGGGCCGTAAATTTGTTAGCAGCATTCGTGAACTTAATATCAAACGAAAACCTCAGGTACGAACTATCAAAACTTCCGCTTTTTATCTAAAACTAACGGGCGGATCTGCATTCAGCTCGTAACCATCCTCGACTTACTGAGATTTTGTGCTTCACTGGGAAGTTCTACATCAATAAGGTTTAGTAATAACCATTAACCATTAACCATTTAATAATACCACTAACCCAATAGCGGCGAATTCCAATAATCATCAACATGGCAGTGAAAATAAAGGTTATTTGGGCGCTTTTCATCAAACTGTCACAAAATTCCGTCAACGAGCTAGCGAAAGTCATTTTTCCTAGTTCTCCGGCGCAGGGAGAAGAGTCAGATTCGAAGCACTTACTAACTCTGATATTTAGTATGAAACCTTATCCAATGTTTTCGGGCATATAAGACTATCGTTTTTCGTTTTTATGAGATAGCTCTATGAAAACGTCAACTAAGAGACATGAAGCTCACGATATTAAAGCGCAGAAACGATGTACCTTGTGAGTAAAGAAAAACTGGGAATTTATGTCATCCATCAAGTGGCACGATGCACCGAATAAAACTTCCTCCTCCGCGCATAAAAGACGAATGAAAATAAACGCTCAAGCAGGTAAATAATGTAAAGCGTTGAACATGCAACAAAAAGTTGCTATCGCTGATTTGGCTTTGTATTCATATTGGTGGTCGAATCGTCTCGCTGACGAGCGCATGGTTTACCAAGGTCCAAAAACGTGGTTTGCGGAAAACAGATTCCATTGAAGCTTATTTTACCGGAACCATAATCGGATTGCCATCAATTACATATGGTCACAGCAACGAATTAAAACACAAACTAGTGCTAAATTTGTGATAATCATTCGGGAAATTATTGCCAACAGCCACTCCGGAAGTTGTTCCGAAGAGACCGATCATCATGCCGAATAATGTAACATGTCCTATCTCTCTTTGGGTCTATTAGATTTCACAAGGAAAGCAATTCATCACGACGCAATCGCTACTAAGCATATGAGACCAAGGTGAATTGCAGGATGTAATCTATACCATTACCTCCTATTGGCCGAAAGGTTAATAGGTTTGGCAACTTGTATTTTACTCTCAACAGAGAAAAAAACAAACTCACATCTGATACTACATTGACTTCGAAATCTAGGTGCATTTTGGCGAAAAGCACAGACAAAGCCAACCGCACCAACCTGGTGGATTTGTTGGTTGAAGAGGTCACGAAAGTAATGAAGTAACAAGGAGGACAACCAGACTACTGATCGACGTGTGGTTCATCTTAGGCGAGCTATGTCGTATTTTCCGTTATTAACAAAAACCATTTACTGATAACCAGTGAGACAACGTTTGCTAATCTCAGGGTCAATTTTAGTAGTATCAATCGGTTGATTTTCCTGATGGATCTCAAGGGAAATCCCCATTTTCGGACTATTATTAACTCATGCACGCAATGTCATTAACAATTTCCGTGATAATGTATTTTGAACGATATAGTATGGAATAGCTCGTTTATAGTGCAATGCCGATGTCGCCCGTCTTGTAACCATATCTGACCTATCGGAACCGAATGAGGGGCTCTGACCCATTCGATTTCCAAGGTCGTGACTGCCGATTCACTCTCGTCCTTTCCCCGCGTGATGGGCCTAAATAACTATGCAGTAAGTCCTTTCCGATACATTGTTGCGGCAAGCATGTAATAAAAGACGATAGTCATGCAGAGCTGGACCATGAATAATGCTCCGGTTTCAAAGAATGGCAGATAGGTCGTGACCTATGAAAGGTCTGGTGTAATATCTTCGGAAACGAACACATGTCAAAATCAAGTTGCGCATTGAATGCCGAGGCTGCAACAAACCGGAGACGTACCGTCGGGAGAGAAACCCGCGAAATAGGTATACAAATCTTGCGGTTCATCGATCTCAATGGAGGCCACAAAATCTCGTGCCTGTGGACGCCCGAGGTGGAGAACGCGATCGAATTAATGAGATCAGAGGGCATTAGGAGAAAAATGGGGTGACAAACAAAAGGAAGTTGTCAAATTTGTTACGGGTTTTGTTGGAATTAAGCAACCCAGTAAAACTGCCATTGCAAAGTCATGTACATGAACACCTCAACGATGAAGATCAAAAATGGATAAGTACATTTCATTTCTTTTTCTATCTGGTCTTCTGATGCTATTTGCTTTTGCCCATTTGGCTGACCGGATAGACAAGGCGCATTTACAACTTCTTCACAGCCTCGTAATGCGTTGCAATTCCTCCAAACACGATGACTTATATTAATTCCATGCAACTTATCCAAGGAATAACTATCAATTACACCTGGATTTTTAACTCCAGACTGGAATTTCACCGAGTCCTTTTACTTCAGCACTTCTCCAAACCCGACAAACTCGAACTTCCTCAGAATGGTTTAACCATCCATCGTGATGAATGCAGTGTGCCGTCAAACGACTAAGAACCTTATTTACCTATATGGCAAACGTTTCGCCCAGACCATAAATTAATACGTGCGCTAGTCATTAGGAAAGTAAAGGGTCGTTTTATCACAAAAAAGCATGAAACACCTGGCATTTCTTAGCGCTAGTCACGAAACATGTCTACCCTTCACGAAAGCCGTTCCCTCTAATTCTGATGCCTTTAATTTGCGTTTCTTGTATAACTCCCGTTCTGTAGTCAACGAACTTCGTGGGAAAGATGGAAACTTCACTGCAAAATCCAGTTTTGATCATTTGACCTGCCTCTTCTCTTCTGGCGTATCAATCTATCACTAGCCGTTTCTATCGCCAGCAGAAAGGTTACTCAGATAACAATCATTCGAACAAACAAACTTATCTAGTTATGATAAAAATTGTGTGAACTCCCATTTTACGCCAGCTTTTCAGTCTTCAAGGTATCACAATTGGGTAGTTTTTCTGCTCTTACCAATCAAGCCATTTAGCAAAATGCTCCAGAACTGTTAAGTGAGCTGATGAGCTACGTGTCGAGGGTCACTTATTTGGACTGAATAAAGTCAATTTCCAAGGAAACATTTTTGACTTACAAACTTTGACTTTGAAGAGATTGGCTAGTTTCAGTCAAATGCTCACCAGAAATTGAGATCATTCTCCGACAAAAGGAAGTGACTGAACAAACTCGCACGAAATATCAGCGATGAGTCCAATCATTGCACAGCAAAATTCACCGATCAACAAAATAATCCATTAGTCAAATAAAAGTAATTGGAGTACTGACTCCAGAGCATGCTGAAAATGCCCAGTCGATGTAACTCAGACACCCTAACGAAGAATGTTGAAAACAATGTCGACAGGTGAGCGGAAGAAATCACAGGTTACTTGACCTAGTCAACAAGTCTTACGATTTGGAATACATTAAACCCCACTTCAGGTCCAACGTCATCTGTTCCTGTTGAACAACGAAAGCATTCCTGAACGGAGTTTAGTGAATGAGCCAGACATTCCTCATACAGGGACACAGATATAACAAAATCCAAAGCATCACAACATGTAATCCCGTAGATTTGTGTATCAATCTGGGCTTTTTAAAACTGCCGGTTTCTCGACTGAACGAATGTCGGAAGGCCCGTGGAAAAAACGTCCAATCCTGTCATATTTGAGCACTTTTAATGTTTAGCAACGCGGCTTAACTATTCAGGCTAGGGTATGCAATGAATAGTACGACGGTATGCATTAGCGATGTAGCGAAGCAAATAACGAGGCAGATGACGCCAAACTACTGGTTATTAGTGGTCTTACGTAGTTAAGTCTTGCTTGAACAACCAACAATCAATAAAAAAACAAACCAAAGAAGTAATCTTGGTTGCATACAGTATTAATGATTGAAGAAACGTGCCAATATGGAAGATTCATGTGATTAGTTCAAAGGAAACTTAACTAATTGAATATCCGGACCAAACGACGTAAGAAGTGTATCGAAAAATCGATGCGCCATGTATTGGTTTTTATTGTGAATGATATAATATTAATAACACAGCGTTGTTATATCATTCACAATAAAAACCAATACATGGCGCATCGATTTTTCGATACACTTCTTACGTCGTTTGGTCCGGATATTTACAAACTGGTTACCAATCGAATTGCTCTGGGAAAAGCATTTGATTGTAAAACTTGCCTTGAGAAAGACTACCCACGGTAGTCGAAACGTTGGCGCATTACATCTACCAACAACGCTGTGTTATTAATATTATATCATTCACATTAACTAATTGAACTTTATGCCAATCTGCCTACCGACTAGTATTGTGATAGCCCGTTAGGGAAACAAGGTTTCCCCGAACACGTTTGAGCCATCAAGCATCACACTGTACTGGTGTTTCGACCCTGTTGAGAATCATCCATGGTATATATCCGAGCCCGAACAGGGACGGGGATCCGGGGGGAGAAGACTGAGAGTCAAACATGATGGCTGATGGATCATCCTGTTTGGTACTGAATAGTTTGTTGAACGACCACATCTCCAAAGGTTCCGTGGTAAGATGAATCAAATACTTTTTGTATTCTACAAATGATGCTTTCGGCACGGTACTCGCGCCTGGTGAGAGCATTACACAAATAAAGTTCGCTATCAATGGTGTCAAATATTGGCGTGTTCGTTATTTTGCGAACAAATCCACTCTGTAGAAAACACATTTGGTTAACTGACATTCCTTGAATGCATTCTGGTTGTCTAATTCCTGCTGCTTCAACAGCGTGCGCTGGCTTGACCACGAGAAAAAAATGGTCATGGACATTCTATGGCTTGGTTAACAAATATATATATATGTATATAATATATATATATATATATATATATATATATACGAAGGTAGGTCTAGAAACTGCAAGGTAAACTATGTACCCTGATCCGAATAACGTTTTGAGTTGATTTAAGTTCAAAACTGGCGCTACTTATGGACGATGCAGATCAACAAGTTGGACTACGACAAAAATAGTTGTTGCTTTCCTCCAGTTGTCAAGTGACTGTTTCGCTTTGTTGTAATTATTTATACTCTTTGCCAACTAGGCTTGTTCCAATTAGGCCATGGATTCCAAGTTTCCTATCGCCGATGCGGACAGTACGCACGTGCAATATCGAACACAAGAGGGAATCTCCTTCCGTCCATCATACGGTAATCACCACGACAAACATCCATCGTTCGAGTAGACAGCGTCATCAGCCTACTCGCTTCAAACACTTCGCACGATGAGCTTGGTTAATTTCATATTTCATTGTCCTCCTTTTATCGAACATTTTCTTTTTTCATACAACCCACGCTCTAGCGCGAGGGACAGTTGTGTGAGCAACTGTACTTAACCTTATTTAACAGTTCCCAAACGTCCCTTGGTACAATATATCCTCTGTTGGCATGGACGCTAAATAGACAAGACCAATACACACAAAAGCCATCGCACAACACAAAAATGTTCAATAGACGTTTTCTCGCCTGCCTCTGTTCATCTGTTCTGACTCAGAGTACTGTTGATATCGTGGAGACGAAAATTAAGTCTGAGGAATATCGTTTCGGAAGTTCCCATCGCAGCGACTTCAGTACAGCGCCCCGTATTCCTAGCCACCCGGACCTACGAGGGGCCAAAATTTCTCGTCACGAACCACTGAAGAGAGCTGCCCATTTTTCGTGAGTCCACCTCTGTTTCGTTCGCCCTGTCTTATATTACTTGTGGTCTTTGCGTTTGTTTCAACCTCATGACCTTTTGTTAGCTTTTCTGGACACGGTCTTGGTTTTATAAAATTGATAGTATACTAATACTTTTCGAGGTGCGCTACACTGGCCACCCTTGTTTCACACCATGCTCTACCTTGACCGCACATTTTACCGACTGTATTGCTAGCGCCCATTTAAGCAATACAGAATCGTCTGCTTGTTATTATATTTACTTCCTGACTGGTTTCATGCTAGTCTATTGTGCAACCTTGTCAAAATATTTGTGACCATGCTCGTCGAGAACCGTAGTTTCGCGACAATTGGAATCCCAGATTCCATTAAGCCTAGGACAGCACGCAGCTCCAACGGGAGACAACATATCTCGCCATCTGCCTGAATGTCTGCTTTGACGTTTGTGATCTCGTTTCCTGAACTCTTCTCATCGACATAGACATGTTCCTGACTAGGACGAACGCGCGCATTTATTTTCTCGAAATTTACGGTCTACTACAATGTGTCTTGCCGGTCTGTCTGGTTCTTATATGCATATTTCTACTTACACCGTGAATGACCGTCGCCACTGCTCATTTTCGCAGCTTCAGCAAAACTGTCTGCATGTTTAGCGTAAAGTTGAGATTGGCACCAATCCTATTAGCGTTGATTTCCAGCTGCAATGGTGTCGAACCAAGGAGACACTTCACTGATTCCCAATTATAGTGTACATCGATTCGTACTCTTCACATTTTCTAGATGATCGTCTATGTAATTGTATTTGCCTGAGGTCTGTTGACTTTATTCTGTAGGATCCTAAACCGTCCAAATTCCAAACTGCAGATAAGTTTCCCGATCGGGTAATCGATCTGAATGATACAGGTGAAATGAAACGATCGATTAATTCAAGAACAAACTGACAAATAAATTGAAGATACACCAACTGGCTTCAGTCGAGCATGCTAAAATATACTAAATTAATCCATAGAGAAGCAGCATGAAAAAATTTCGGTTTTAACTCACATTTTGGCTGGTAATCTTTTTCATACACTCTTCATCCGGTTTCCCCAGAACTCGCATGATCATTTTGATTTGATCGATGTGATTCTTGCCGGTGAACAGAGGTTTACGCGTGCGAAGCTCGGCCATGATGCAAGCTGTGGACCAAATATCGACTGGTCGGACAACACAAGTTGCAAGAAGGTGGCGCAGTGGATTGGAAGAGAGCAGAGTTAGAATTCAACAAAACGTTAGTGGAAATCTAGACTACTACGAACCTTATCTCAATCAAAATGAAAACAAGTCAAAAACGGTAACATACTCAGCATAGCCAATCGTAACGCTATGGTTCTCGAAACGATCGCGCAAACCATTCACAGGGCTATAACTGGTTTGTTTCTTTTTCGTCTGTTCATCTCACTCTCGAGTAGACAGTGTCATTAAACAACAACTAAAATTTGAGTATCTGACTGAGAGGTTTACGACTGCAAGACCTGAAAGCAACGGAATCGAGCTCCAGTGGGAGAGAAAAATCGCCTAGATCCTTCGTCAAATTATGAGTTCCCTACTCACAGCTGACCATAGCGAGAGTGAACACCATTAAAACACAGTGACAAGCGATGATGTCGTTGGGTATCGTTTGTCTTCAAAACTATGGTTAAAGATGCATAAAATATGGACAACGAAACAAAAATGCTGCCCCCCCTTTTAAGTTCCAATTTCATTTCCCATTTCCGCCCTAATTATATCACGTTCGATTCGAGACGCAATCCCAAAGTGGACAGGTGTGACCCAATACACACATACATACTCATATGTCACCTTGACGAGTGATGAAACGTTTGCGATCTAAGCGCCAGGTTTTGCAACCAGAAACGCGCGATAAACAACAAACTGAGCCACGACTAAGATAAACTTTCAAAACTAATGTATATATACATACATATATACATATATACATATATATATAGTCTATTACAACCGCAGTATTATTCCCAGCGAGCCGGTATATGGAAGGCATTTTCGTGACAGTTGGATCTCTTGTTTATTTTTGTCAGCATCACTCCCAAATTAACAGTCATTCACGATACCTGTTTCGACTACTGAGACAATGACGAAAACGAAATGATCGATTCGGTCCACTATTACAAACCTCAACCTGTAACCTTAAAATAGCGTGCTCCGGCTCTAGCTGCTACGTCGTGGCACTAACGAGTAGCGAAAAGAAAAACACTGAGGTCATGAAACCGAAGAACTGGTGCAACGTGCATCCTGTATACCGCCGTGTTGATTTCGTTGCGTAAGTGTCGATGCTGGCTGACACGCCTGCTGACTTTTGGCTCGCACTGATTTTTCTGTTTCTGTTTTGTTTCAGGTCAGTCAGGCGAAACATCGAAAATCACTGTCCCAGCGCATACTAAACTAACAGAGAAGGAAAAACACTTCCAATGCAGGAGCACCATTACGTGCAATATTCAGCCATATCGCCTACGGCCCCAAACTTTTGCGTTGGAAAATCTCGTGGACGAGAACCGGGTATGCTAACGCGACCCATTCGACACAATCCAGCGGTTCGGATTTCCATACCCTTTCACCGCGCCAAGGACTAGTCTCACCTTGTCCCATCTTTCAATCACTGCCTGCTTTGGAGAACAGCCTGCAAGGAGGGAGCCACTTTGAGAACATACGAAATACACGCTCTAACAACAATAACCTATTCAAATTCAGTGCGTCTTCTGACGACTCAGTTCAGAATCGTTAATAAAAATATTCCACCATGACTGCGCGATACTATAAAGTTGTCGATGTGCAGGTACCGGTAATCTCTGCACAACTGCATGGAACGGCCGTTTGAGTTAAACTACCGGATTGATTTCACTGTCGCAGTGTAAACTAGCTCTTTGGTCAATAAGCGAATGTCGCGCCAACACGCCGAAGACTTCTCAAACTCAAAAACGCCAGTCGAGACTTCTATACACATGAAGAGGCCAAATCCGACGCATGAACATCTGCGTGTTTCCTCCATAACCGTCACAATTACAAAGTTGAATAAGAATGCTGAAAGAGGGCAACCCTAACGAACATCGCCCCCAATTGACGAACTGGGATGAAAAATCACCAAAAGCACGAACTGATTGACAGCCATTGATAACTTATCTCTTTGCTGACCTCTCTTTTTGATGGAAGACGGGCATCCATCTGCATCGGCTCAGTTGGAGGCATAAGTGGAGTTCCCACTGTGGCCGTAGGCTAACTAAACTGCTCCCTAAGGAGTTCTGTCCAGGGTTCCAATCGACGCCCTTGAGTGTGAATGGGTGAGACGTCGGATTCCTTAATTAAGATACTTAGGCTCGGCTTTGTGAACCAGTACTCCTAATCAGTTGCTAAAGTTTTCGACTATTGTCGATAGCCACAGCCTTTTTCAATTACTCACATTCCCCTATCGACCATTGCTCGCAGTAAATTAGCTCCCCCCGAACAGCTGACGTCTGAGATTTACTCGTATTATGGTAAGTGAGAGAGGCGGATCCACTAGCATTTAGGAGGGCAATTGGCGTCGAAGATATCCATCGTTTCTGAGGACCATATATTCTAGGGTTTCGCCTGGGATCCGCCACTATGTGAAGAGCAACATTTGATCTGCTCCCGGTATTTTCCCGGAAGTTGGCTATTCGACAGTATCGATAACCGCGTAGAAAGCTCCAAATGGAATCGAAACTAGTGATTATGGTCTGGAAGCAGTTATGCAACACGTGTGGTTTTCGTGTTGGTGTGACTGGGCGTAAACAAAGCCAACGCAGACCAAGGTATAACCTGATTCCAAATGTGTTGATTCGAATGACGGGAAATCTTTGACGGACCCGTTGAGGTTGTATGCGGACTTCGAAGAGTGAGTGCAGAAATGGTGTCTTGCTGGCACAATCCGGAGATGCAGCGTGTATCTATTCTAATGTCACAAAAGTCCAGGCAAAAATTCTGCAACCATTAAGGCCTACGCAAAATTGGTTTTCTGCTTTGGCTATTAATGCTACCATTTGCCAAATCTACCGAGCCGCAACCACTCGTGGCATCTGGCATGGTGCCATAGCTGAAAAACGAGGTTAAGATTCATCACATAAAAAGCGCTGGAGGTGTTTGGGCGGGTGGTAATTCTCGGTTGCCCATACGCCAGAGGGAGTTTTCTCTGGGAAGCCTAAGCGTGGCCTCTGACTCGAAAGTCTGACCAAAAAACGATGGGATTGTAACACAACAAAGGAACATGTTCGGAGCACTCGGGAGTAGGCTTGTTCAGGCTTGTAAGGTAAGACCTCTTAATAGACAGGTCAGGAGAAGCACAGAGAAACGGCTTGGGAAAACAGGCGATCGTCGAACAAAGGAGAACTAAACAGTGGTCTATTTTGTCACTACTCGCCTCGCTCAAAGCAATGTACGGTACGGTATTGATTAGGCTTCGCAACGATCGAATAAAGCGGACGTACCACGATCTTTTATGATCTCGTGACGTCCTAACTGGTGGCTAAACACTAACAGAACGCCGTCTGCAATCACCTGATACACGACGAAACCTTCGAAAAATGATACCGACAGTTTACCAGTGCCGCGGTGACTAAATATGATTCATATACCGGGTTACACTACGCGAAGGCGATTGTACATGTGCATTCAGGTTGTATGAATTCGATCACCAAATGCGTGCCATCAAAGCCACGGTAAAAAGAGAACGTAATGTGAGAAGACAAAAAAGGAGCACCATATTGAATAGCTCCTCCTTCAGGTCAACTATTATTCACTATGATCCATTGCTCCTCTTCGGGCTTTGCAATACCTGGCTGGTGAGATCAATGTGGAGGAAAGGTTGATCAGGAGACCGGATCATCAAGAAAGCAAGGTGAAACAATGTACTTAGAAACCGTTGGAACTCCGAAACACCGAGCAAAGTTTCCACTTTTCCAATCAGTAACCTCCTACCAGCGTGCTCTGGTTCTGTTTGTTGCCACACGGCACGATTTATTCAGAAGAGAAAAAGAGGACTGTTAAGTTATCACTATCAACGTTCAGCTTTGAACAACAAGGCAAGCCCCATTGATCACTGTCTTTTCTCCAGAGTTACATGTTTCGACGCAGAGTGAACTTGCGAAAAGAAACAGGGAAAAGAAAAAAAGCCACAATTAGCCAACATACGGAACACAATCTAACTGCACAAACACTTTTTCAACCATTCTGATTCGATAGAAAATGACATCATCGCCATTACTCACGGTTTGCTTCTACATCCTTCAGCGTCTCCAACCAGCTAGCTGAAGAATATTTCGGACCCCAACCACGAATAGGCGAGACACTTACTCTACCTAAGTTCGCTGGACATTTCCTATTCCATGTTGCCACGTCATGTGTTGACAACCACGTAGCGGCTTCTCCACTCTGTGGGAGGAACGCAGACCAGGGTAGACGAGTGCTCGCTATACCCAAAACCTGACCCAACCAACATAGTCTACTAAGCCTCATACGCTGAGATAAAGCGTTCTCAGAACCGGCACCCAATACTAGATTCCTAACCTCCACGGTACCCATCCGCTCACTTCATCCAAACCTGGCTATACCACGTAAATATAGATGATTGAAAACCTCCAAGTGACGAACATCTCCCACACGCATACTCCATGTCACGCAAACATACAACAGAACTGAACGTACTGCGGCACAGTGCACATGACCTTTCAACTTCCGTGAAATATCAGGCCGACACCACAAGTGTTTTAGTCCACTGTACGCCATTCGAGCTTTACATACATGTGAGGTCACCTCTACCGATTTGCTACAATAGTTCGACACGCAGCCGTCAAGATAAGTGAAACGGTCCATAATCGTTAGTTTCTCTCTATCACGTATCAAGTGTGGTACTATTATCGTCTAGTCCTGCAGCAGCACTTTACACTTCGAAGGTGCAAGTCACATGGTGAGCTGAGCTACAAGCATGATTGCAGCATTGAGTCTTATCACCTACTGTTTTCAACCATCGCTCGAGTGATCCCATGGATCGTAGCCAGATGGCTCAGTTCACATGCCTCCTGATCAATTTATATCAGGGCCCAACATTTATAGGGATTCCATCAGAGTTGATGACCAGAAAATTTCGTTTGCGTGCCTTTGCTGGAATATGACGAAAAAGACAAGAGTTCATGGTCATAGTTTATGACGGCCCAGGATCGTTGCATCACGGTGCCACCAACAGGCTATTGAAGCGTTGGATAGATGGAATGCTTCCCAGGCGAAATCCCATTCGAAATTGGTGGTCTTTCTCCTATCCACAAGCTGGGATGAACCGGACAGTATACGGATAATTTTCAACGGGTACAACGACAACAGTGCTTAGAAATACGGTCTCTTTCGCAGATCGCGAATAAACCGACGTCCACTAACACTGCGTGACTAGCGCATCAACTGTCAATGGATTAATCCCAATACCGACCGAAGAATGATCTGCATCAAGCGTAAGCCAATGAGTTGAGTAATATAATGCTTTGCTCCATTGTGTATGGACGCCATGAGATTGGTACAGTCTATTCGTTCCGCTGAAGTGGGAGGGATATTTTAGTGGTTCATTTGAAATCGGCACAGAGACACTGCATTGCTTCGGAGAAGTTGACATCATTCCAGAAATAAGGTATCGAGGGAGGGGAACATCGTAAAGGATTTTCCACCTGTTTATTGGAACATCCAAGAAGCCATCGCTAACGAGGATGAAGTTACTGAAGTATGGAGATTGTAAAATCCATCCTTATTAGACTATCATTTTATAAAAACCACTCAATGTATTTCATCTGTCTGTCTTGCAGGTTTAATCTTGTGATTCCGGTGGTTTGACACTAAAAAGTCTATCTGTACACTGCATTATATTCTAGCTTCTTCCGAAATAGAGGAAAACCAAGAATTCAGGTGAAACAAGGAACAATGATCGCATACCTGATTCATTGTAGTGCATCCAATTCAACATGATCTCAGGCGCACGATACCATCGTGTAGTTACATAGCCCGTCATCACCTCATCCTTGCGACGAGCCAGACCGAAATCGAGAATTTTCAATTCGCAATCCTCGTTCACGGCAATATTGACAGGTTTGAGGTCACGGTGCACGAGACCGGCACTATGCATGTACTGGTTTCGAAGAGAAACAGCAGAAGAAACAACGAGAGTATATGAAGACCAACAGGGAGAGTGGAAGAAAAATGATATCATCATATCCTCGGGTAGACTGGGAATGTGGCGGCTTTATGACTCATCAGCCACGAGAGAACCAGGTTAATGGAAATGCTTACTTGTTCGTCTCTCTCTCTCTCTCTCCCTCTCTCTCTGTTTCGTTTATATATATATATATATATATATATATATATATGTATAATATATATGTATATGCATATTGGTGAGTAAAAATATCTGCAGCTCAGGTTGCATATTTTAAAGGTGAGAAGGCGTACACTAAGTTGTAGCGTTTATTGTGACGTTTGGATCCAAACTAGGACTTGTTGTCACTCATTCACGTTTAACAACAGAGTCCTAGTTTGGATCGAAACGTCGCAATAAACGTTATGACTCAGTGTACACCTTCTCACCTCTAATATATACATATATATATATATATATATATACCTGTCTCCTCACATTCCTCGTGAAAAGAGTTAGGAAAAACCTCAATCGGGTATCATGCGTGCTAGTGCTAGTGGACGGGCGTCAACGTTGTGCGATGCTATGCAGTATGGCAGTTTGTGCAACACGACTATCGTAATTCTATTCACGAGTGTGAGGAGACAGGCGACGAATCATGAACTAGTGACTGATGTGTTCGACTGGCCAATCAGATGCACCAGGGCCGAGCGAGATTTACCACAGCCGCCAGTTCTTGGCTTAAGCTTGTGGTTTCTCACATTCATTTTACAATTCTTTGCTTCAATGCTATTCTTCACATCAACCAGGACATGGGGCAGAGGTATGAGAAAGCTAGCTTTGGTTTTGGCATCAGTTGTCATTTGCCTCCTCCTTAGTTTGGGCCCAAGAGATGAGAAAGATCGTCGGTTAGAGATCCTGGGAGATATGGCTCAGAATCGAAGTCAATGACGCGAATAGTGAATGGCCTGTCTGAACCATTGGTGCACAGTGGGAAAACAGCATGAAGAAACCGCAAAATGTGCAAGGCGAAAGCGCATAAAAACAGTTGCTTCCGTTTAAATACATAGTTACATGCATATATACTAAGTTAAATAACTAGGATAGTTCTAAATCCGGTTCAAATATATGGAAACACTTACACACTTGGATGATGCGCGCATCATATGGACAAATATTGCTTTTATTGGCACGCGTGCAACATCACAATTTTTAGACAGCATGACTTATATTGGACCGTCACAAGGCGGAGTAGGGTGGAAATTATGGCCGACGACTAAGAAGACCGATATTTTGATGAGGGTAGCTGTTTGCGGAAAACCAGTTGGTTGACAACGGTTCATTGTGAACGCAGTTGGTGATACTGTAATCTGTGAAGATGATCGAGCGTTATCTTTAAGTAGCAAAGCGTACGCAAACTTGCTTTGTATGGAAAAGCGGAGACGATGGTATATTTTACAATATTGTTTTCTATGTACGAGAGAAACAACTGGTTTAAAGATAGCCGGAGCATTTCACCGTACGAAGTAAGATGAAGCAACACAAATGATCCCAACAACAGAAACAGAAACAGAGGACAGCCAGAGAATTTGGGCAGGCTAGGTGTGATGATGATAGGCAAAAACGCAGTGCCACCCCATTTTAGTACTTGAAAGAGGGATAGCGCACTTTCGAAACGATATTTTGCACTCCTAGGAGAAAGCAATAACTAAGACACTACAGTCCAGAGGGACGCACGAACGTGAATTTCCAACAGAGCTG
Organism: Fasciolopsis buskii; assembly: GCA_008360955.1. Taxonomy (NCBI): domain Eukaryota; kingdom Metazoa; phylum Platyhelminthes; class Trematoda; order Plagiorchiida; family Fasciolidae; genus Fasciolopsis; species Fasciolopsis buskii. The sequence continues at coordinate 68,782 of LUCM01005954.1, forward strand.
AAGATACAAACGGCCGGACGAGGACAGTCGACCGTCGCAGCTACCTAGCTCCGATGTGATTTTGATTTCGCAAATAAGGGCTTAATCGTTGGGAGCTTACTTCATATATCTTAATGTTCGTTCACTACCCGTTAAAATGGAGCAGAAAGTCTTGGGGGCATTCTCCTACATTAGCCAACATATAACCCTTGGCTACGAACAAAAAGAGTCCAAATGAGCCTAACGAAATGTCACAGCAGAGATTTAATCGCAGTCAGATCGAAAGAACTTATCTGATCAACCAACGGAGAAATTCCATCTAAACAGCACCCGCAAAAGTCCAGTCGAAGTTCGACTGTTAGGCATTATGATAATTTATGCATGACTGCAATCTATACTAAACCATGTAGACGCAAAAATCACAGAAAAAATCACGACCTTGGTTACTGTCAATATGGATCGATTACCAAGGAAATACTTTCAAAAAGGGTGTGAAATGAATGCAACATTTGCCGAAGTTCACCACAAGTTGGACAGACATTTCTTGCGCGATAGTCGTCACCCTACTTACTTGAAGTCAAAGAGTCTTAAACAGAAATCTAAGCACTAAGCGACGAGTCGACAACACAGAAATCAATCCTCTGATTGGAATGAAAATCGGGTCTTTATTGGTTGCTAATTCGTACTAATGAGCAACAGCCAATAAAAGTGATTTATGTGTACAGGTAGAGTCAAGGACGACTGATAACAACTAGGGAATTGCTCCGCTTCGTGTGAAGAAAAGATCGGGAAGTTGTCAGATCAACCATAAAATCGTAGGTTTATTAGGAAATATCTCAACTTGTTCCTGAAGAACATCTCCGTTTATGTGGCTGATTTACTCGCCCGGAGGACTAGGTTTCAAAAAAAACCGACGATTGATAAGCAATACGAGAAATCAAGTAGACAAACTAGGAATGCCTATTATCATTAGACGAATGTAATGCAATGAATACACTAAATCATATGTCTAATTATGTCGTATTTCTGCTAGCACCACAGTACTGACTGCTATATATATATATATATATATTTATTTATATATTTATTTATATGGTATAAGCACCTTCACAGACCAAGTGCCAT